>BMAC01000020.1:1064736-1076189 GCA_014905375.1 Phtheirospermum japonicum
AGATGGGAAAGAACTTTCTTGAGGTGGGAAGAGTAAGCCGGAAAGTTGGTGTTTGTGCCGTTGATGGATTGGAGCCAAATGGTGGCCACCAGGCTCAGCCATTGGAGAGCCATTTTGATATTGGTATTGATATTGATTGATGACGAGAGACTGTTTTTTGGGAGGTGTGAGGGCATGGGTTTACTTATATACGTCATCTGTGAGCCATACTAATGGATTATCCATAAAACTAAATTTTGTACCAGTAAAAAAATTAATATATTATAATAAAAAAGTAATTTTTTATAATATCAATACATTATAATACAAAAATCAATAGGTCATAGCATGGATCAAAAATTTATGAAAAATTAATACATTCGAATAAAAACAATATATATCACTATTTAAAAACCAATATATTATAATATGGGGTCAAATAATCTAACGGGTCATAACCCGTTAATTTGGCCCAACACAAATATTTGCCTTTATATATAGAATTTTATTGATCGCGATATGTGATGAATTAAATTTACCAATATGGAGAGAAAATAAGTAATTTTGAATCTTTGTGTGAGGACTAAGATCTTTTCCAATTCTAGAGATTTTGATCTACTCATACAAAATCAACCGGCATGTCAATTTAAAATGAGCAACACTCTTGTTAGGCCGAATTAATGAATCATTCGTTAGGCCAAAATTTCATACTATTACATTATAGTACAAAAAATAATACATTATAGTAAATATCAATACATCATAATACAAAAATCAATACATCATAACACGGGTCAAATATTTAGGAAAAGTCAATACTTTTGAGTACAAAAACCAATAATTCATAGTTCAAAAACCAATACATTAATATCAGGTTAGATGGCCTAACGGGTCATGACCCGTCAATCTGACCTAACGCAAGTTTTTGCCATTTAAAATAATACTAGTGTAGTCCGACGAATAGATATTATTGTTGTTCTCATTGAGTTATCATATTTTGGAATCGACTTACAATTGTATTATGCTAATAATCAAATACAACTATTTCTCTAGATCTGTAACTAAAGTAATTATGCAATATTTGATTTTTGATGCTATTATATAATTTTATTTTACATAAGACATTTTGGAAAATACTCTTTCTACACTCTATTGTCACAGGAGAAGTAACACTAATTTCAAAAGACATTAAACTTTTAAAATTTTTAATACTGTTATGATTTCTATAAGACCAAATGATTGCAACTTAAGTAAATTAAATACAAATAGCAGTTGTTATTTCTTTATTTAATATGTCGACAAAAAGAATTGCAAGTGATCAAATACTCAAATTAATAAAGTATTCCCAACAACTGATATAAAAAATATATCAAAATTTCATAAAAAAACAAGAATCATCAAGGCTCAAACCTTCATGAAATATCACCAAAAAAATCATTCTACATCACTTATTCTAAAAATTTAAAGATTAGGGTTTAAAATTTTAAATAATAAAATTAGCTGATGTAAAAATTAATACATTTTCTTATTTAAACTAAGAGAAACTCAATTATTTTTTATAATTAATAACTATATATATATATATATATGTATATATATATATATAAGTAAAAAAAAAAGAATTTGGGGGGGCCTGTGCCACCCAGGCCCCCAAATACATCCGCCCCTGCATTATGTTGGCCACTTTTCAGAAAAGATACGTGATGTTGGTCAGCATCAAATCACGTCTTTTAAGTTGACAAATTCATCGAATAAGGTACAAAAAAAGCCCGATCGGGCCCAAATGCTGACGTGGCATGATTTTACTTTTCATTTATCATTTTATTTTAAATATTGAATGGGGGAAAAGTCATTTTGCCCTTCAATTTGGTTTTTATTCCTTTCTTTCCATTTTTCAGGATTTATTCCTTTCTTTCCATTTTTCAATTGCTAAATTAGGGTTGGTGAATCCAATTTTGGGGAGGATGATGTATGACTTTTTGATTCACCGATCTGCTTTCAACAGCAGAGCATCCATCACCGCTTGATTGTCGAGCATCACCTTCTCGCCGTCGAAGAAATCGGATGCCGACACGTGTACGATCTCGAAGACGTCTGATTCGGCCCACCCGCCCTCTCTCAGGAACGACCCGATTTGGCTCACGTAACTGTCGACCCATTTAGGCGTTTCTGCTCTCGGCATGTCTATATACCTGTCCGGCAAGGACGAGGATGAAAACGACAAATTTGAGTTCCTCCGGCGACGATCCACGAGGGCGTCGCTCCAGAATTCAACCCAACGAGGCGCCCGCCCGCCTGAAAGCGCGTCCAAGCTCCTCCGGGTGGTGGTGGCTATGTGATGGGTTGAGTTGCAGCGATAGTTTCGGGTTGTTCTTGTGGCCTAGAGTGAAACAGCGTGGTGAGCAATGATTGGAATTCCTCCCCACGGCCGCGAGGGACAGCAACGACTGGGATTCAGCGGCTCTCCGCCTCAATGTTTTCGCAATTGGGCATCTATGGTGGGGCATGGTGACGGGACGACGAGCTTGGGAGATTGCCGGCGGATGTGTGGTGGCTGGGTTGTGAAGGATTAGGGCGAGCGGGCTTGGGTTTCCGGCCGCCGTTTGGGGGGTTTATTTATTTGATTTGATATGGTTTATTTCCTGGGTTTTCCGGCCAACTGATTGATTCGTCCATTAATCATTTGTAATTCGATTGATTTCATTAATGGGTTTCACGGGATGTCATGAATTATTGGACTTGGCCAACTGATTTGATTTGGTTCATTCCAAAATGGGTTTCACACATCCTTCGGGTAATTAGAATAGCATGACTGTTGTTGGTGCCATTGGAGGGTCTTTTTGAGAAATTCAAGAAAAATAAAAAATAAATTCAGAGGCCCAATTTTTATTTTCCCAGAAGTTTGTGTTGAGCCTGGTTGATGGAGGATGATGCTGGTCCGAAAGAGAGAAGGAAATAGAGGGAAAAAATTAAATAGAAATAAAAGGAGAAAATAAATAGAAATAGTGGAGAAAGATTAAATAAAAATGGTAAAAATGACTTTTTATCTTCATTTAATATTTAAAATTAAATAGAAAATGATTTTTAAAATATGATAAGAAATCAAAATTGATAAGAAATGATTCGATCATGACACATCAGCATTTGGGCCCTATCGGGCTTTTTTTGTACCTTATTTGATAAATTTGCCAACTTAAAAGACGTGATTTGATGCTGACCAACATCACGTACCTTTTCTGGAAAGTGGCCAACATAATATACTAAAAACGAAATTTTCCCATTTTCGGAATTCTGAATACTCAAGATTGTGAATATCAGGATTCAAAATTCCAACGAACCCTAATCTGATAAGTTACGCCGTAAAAAAACTTTTAATTGGGAAATATTTTGCAACAAAATGTATCATGGGACTATTTATGAAAGCAAAAGGCCAAAATTGATGAGACTCGAATTCTATAAGACCAAAAATAACATTTTTCCCGTTCGTAAGTGTAAATAATATTATTGTATACTTAGTATGAAAATTCGTGATTTCGCAGGTATTATTAAAAAGGTATAACAACACAATGTTTATTAAAATAGATTATTAAATTTAGAAAGTGAATATTAAATACAAAGTAAACAAATTGTTCATTTTAAATTTCAAAAAACTACCTTATAAACTATATTGTTAATATGCGAATGTTGAGAAATAATTTATCAACTTCAAAAACTGAATCATTAATACAAAAAAAAAATAAAAATATTATACACTTAAAATTTTGAATAACTCATTAATGACCACATTAGTTTTTTTACATTCAATTTTGCACCGAAAAAAACTATCTTGAATTATTTCCACCTCTTAATTCTTAATAATGCGACATGGAATTGATATGTGTATTGCACGAGAGTTATAAGAATGAACATTTTAAAGTTTGGTTAGTTATAATAATTAAAAAAAAAAATCAAGAAATGCATGTTATTTAAATAAATTTGAATGTCTTATTATTATTATTTGTTTGTATCGTACAAGTGTCCCGTACCAATATAAATATTTTAAAAATCAAAATATTAAATATTGTGAAATTAAATATAATACCAAAATTATAGTTCATTCATTGATGTGAATATAACCTAGTGCCACACCACGGATGAAAATTAAATATAAGAGTAAATTATGTTAAAAACACACTACTTCAAAAAATGTCATTGGAACGAGGGTATATGCATCGATGGTAGTAAACAACTGATGCCTAATGTCGCGCGGGGTCTTTGTTATAATTAAAAAAATTATAGACATCGGTTGTTAAGCGGAAACCGATGCCTATGGTCACGCAGTTTTTTTTTGTTTTTTTTTTTTGTAATAAATAAAAGTTATATGCATCGGTTTTACCAAACAACCGATGCTTATAATAGTTCGAGAAAATTTATGTGCATCGGTTGTTTAGATACGACCGATACCTATAATAATAATAAAAAATCCATATTTTCATTAAAATACATACATATTTTCATTAAAATACATAGGCATCGGTTATTCAACACAGCTGATGCCTATAATTAAATATGAGCATCCGTTGTTAATTTAGAACCGATACTTATAATTTGCGCTGATTTTCTATTTTATTTTACTTATTTTAGTGGCTGATTTTTTTCTTTTTTCTCCCCCCTGCATTTTGATGTATCTTATTTGATACCTTATCGACATTTTTACACATACTTATCCCAAATATTATTTTTATCTGACCTAATTTCTTCTTTCTCAACTCTTTTGTCCTCTTTTTCCCGGCTTTGATTATACACCATAAATAGAAGGTGAATCCCAATCTAATACTCTCACGGTTCGACCTTCTCTTTATTCTCTCTTTTCTGTTTTTATTTTCTTCTTTTTCTGTGTAGATTTCAGTTTCTTTTGGTTTGTTGGAAGGGATTACAGTTTGATTTTTTTTATACATTTCTTCTTCTCTCTATATATTATCTTTGCGTGTGTATATTGAGACTATTGTTTTGCATGTAATTGTGTTTTTTTTTTTTCGTATTTTTAATTAGGGTTTCATATTGTTTTTATTAGTTTTTGAGTCGATTAGTTAGTTTTCTAGGCTGTTTTTCTTGTTTTGTTGCTTTTCACTTGTCCTGTTAATTTTGTATTTAATTGGGTTAAATGGTTCAATTAATTTGAGGTTTGGTGTAATTCTTGGGTTTTTATATTCAGAATTCTCATTTAATAGGTCGCTTAGTGATTTGAATTCAAGTTAAGGCATGGAGGCCAAAATCCAAGCCTAGTCTTTCCTATCAACCTAGGCAGCATTTCAGTTCCCAGAATGGAGCCTAAACTGCAGCACCCCTAGGCAGCAACCTAGGCAGCATTTCAGTTCCCAGAATGGAGCCTAAACTGCAGCACCCCTAGGCAGCACCCCGGAGCCTAAACTGGCGCCCAGCGCACCCCAGCCAGCCCCAGTGCACCCGGGCTCGCCCAGACCGAGCCACCTCGAGCCATGGTCAAGCCACCTTGAGCCAAATCAAGCCAAAATGTGACAAAAGGCTAATTTGGCTCATTTAAACCCAATTAAACCTAGTATAAATAGTAGACTTCTCTCATTTTTGGAAAATATCTTCCATTCTTCCCAACCCAAGCTTGGATTTGAGATTAAAATTTCTCTCTCTAGTTCTTAGATTTTAATTTCAATCTTTGCCTTGGGTTTGTAAGCTCAAGAAGAATTCAAGTACTCCCTTGGACTTTTATTTTGATGCAATTTAATTCAAACTTGTTACTATCTTTAATTCAAGTAAGCTTTGTTTTATTTTTATGCTTTGTTCTTCAATTTCATGCATGTTCTTCAACTTTATGCTTTTCGCCTTAGCTCTTTGATTTCTTTCTTGATCTTGTGAATCGTCCATAGAATCTAGATGAGTGACACGTCTAGGTCATAGATCGAGTCCTTGATCATTTTTATTTTAAGTATTTCATACGCTTTATGTTGGTTTTTATTTTCATGCACCGTTTCATGCTAAATCTTAGATCTATGCTTTGTTGCTTGTTATTTTTTGTAAAGTTTTAAACTTTGACGTCAATTTTCATTGCTTTATCCATTCATGCTTTCAATTTTTGCTTATTTGCATTATTTAGGATTTTATGTTCATGCAAGCATGGTTGTACCTTGTGCTTTCATGCTTGTGCTTGATGAAACATTGCTTGTTCTTGCTTATTTTCAATATTGCTTTGCATTTTGTGAAATTGAGGCATACGACGAGGCATCCGACCAACTTGCTATTTCAATTCCTAGAATAGTTTAGTCAGTTTAATTGCTTTAATTTCATTATCCTTTTATTTCTTCAAGCTACAAACACATTGAATCTCACAATTGAATCGATTTCCAATAATACCAAACCAAATGAACCTTTTATACTTTCAGAACCACAAAAAACTACAAAAATAAAATGGCGCCGTTGCCGGGGAATATAAAAACAAAAAAATAAAATGGCGCCGTTGCAACTCGGCTTGGTTAAGGCTTTCGATTTGATTGTTGTTTCATTGTGTTTCTAGCTTTCTTTGTTATTTGACATTTTTTGTTAAGTGTGATAGGTACTTGTAGCTATGGTGGATACATTCCCAAAATGGGAGGGCATGGTGCAAACCATGTTGGGAATGAGATGTTGTATAATGGCCTTGGCAACGTGGGAGGGCATGGGGCAAACCACGTTGCCAATGGTGGATATGGCTATGGTCAACCCGGCATGGGAGGGCATGGTGCAAACCATGTCGAGTTTAATGGTTTTTTGAGCGTGAATGGTTCCTTTGGTGGTTATGGAGCTCCGGATCCCTATCCGAACGTGCAAGCCCCGATTTCCGATCCGAATGGCTATGGTGCTCCTCAATATTTCCCTAATATGCCGAGATTGAATCCCGGACCGTATGGAACTCCCTGCGTTTATAATGTCAATCCCATGCCGAATATGTATCCGAGTGGAAATGTGGGTGGTGGAAATCCAAATCTCGGCCCGTATGGCGATTCTCATACTTCCATTTTCAATCAAGCCCCGACTGGTGCCACCACTAATGCCCAAGATCTCGATGCTTATGCGTACTTTGGAGGTTTGAGCTCCGATGCACCCCCTATCCGCACTATGGGAGATTTTAACAAACCTTTTTTGGGGACGTTTCATCCTCCCGAGCCAAAATCTTCGCGAGCGACGTATTCTAAGGCACGAATGGCTTTATCCTCTAAGGATCTTGAGGCTTACGAGTTGTTTGGAGGACTGAGCTTCGTTGTCGCAAGTGGCCCTCCTATCCGCACTATGAGAGATGTTAATAGACCCTTTGTGGGGGTGTTTACTCTTCCCAAGCCAAAATCTCCTCCACCAATGTATGTTCATGCTAGTGAGGTGCTTCCACCTTTATCATCTAAGGAGCTTGAGTTGATTAAGAAAATGGCGGCGTTGGAGGCTCAAATCGCTCAAATGTTTGCCCTATCTTTCGATCCAGATTTCTTGTTCTTGAATTGACAATTGCCAAGTCCACTTTTGCATACTAGTCCGGTCACGATCCTTGATAAGTGTGGGGTAGTTGATATGGTTGTTTCGCCATCGGAGGAGGACATGGTTTCGATTCCGAGTGTTTTTACTCCTATTGACCCTTTACCCTTTACCCTTTACTTCATAAAAACCTTACAAAGAGTGGGTATATATGGACTTCATCAAGGCCATGGTCGAACGAGTTTATATGGAGGATAGAAGCATTGAGGAGGATATTATCTGGGAAGTCTATAGTGATGATCATTGTGAGGATGATGAGCCCCTTGTTCATACCGACGAGCCCATTAGGTTTCAAGGTGCTAACGAAGTGAGTGAAGGGGGTTATGATTGTGCCATTGAGGGCACTGACAAATTGTTGGTGGGGGAGGTGGATATTTTTGATGATATGATTGGAGAGCTTGAAGAGTACCTTGAGGGGATCGGTGATTTGTTCGAGTTAGACTCCAACGAGGTCGAGAGGAGGCACAAGCCCGAGCTTAAGCCTCCTTCATATCCCCTKAAGCGTGTKTATTTGGAGAAAGAGGAGAGCAAARCGATCATCATCTTTGRCAATCCGGAGCYAGAAGAAGAGGAGGGGTTAATTGGAGCGATTAAAGTTKTTAAGGGTGCGATTGGTTGGAGACCCYGAGTTGTTAAGGGAGTTAGCCCCCATATGGAAATAGTAAGAGRCGGGATTTGGAGGTTGTTGTGGGAAGGATTGGTGTTTGTGATCTCCAAGAGCGAGTGGGTGAATCCCATTYACTTGGTGCCCAAGACGAGCGGCATGTTCGTTTTTAAGGATGAAAAATGAGAGTTGATGGCTACGAGAGATACAATGTGCTGAAGGATGTTGATCGATTCTAAGAAGTTAAATGTGATTACCAAGAGAGATCATTTCTTTTCCCCGTTTATCGATCAAAGGTTGAACAAACTAGACGGCCATTATTCCTTCTGTTTTCTCGACGAGTCATCGGGGCACTTCAAAACCACCATTCCACCCGAAGACCTAGCCAAGACGAGCCCCATTTGCCCATTTGYAATGGTTGCTTTTTGGTGAATACTATTTGAGCTATGCAATGCGKCGAGAACGTTCCAAAGAATGGACRATCCCGACAAGGAGGATATTGTTTTGGAGGACCCTCCCGTTATCTTTCCACCTTGAACAAGAAGGGAGTACGRCAAYCTAGTGACGTAAAACGAGCGCTTCTTGGGAGGCAACCCAAGTTCCTCTCATTTATTTCTTTTATTTTCTTCTTAAAATGAAAACCCAAAAACATTTAAAAAATTGAAAAAAAAAACTAAAAAATATTTTGGAGTTGTCTTTTGGTTCTTTTTGGTCTTTATGTTTTTTATTTTGTTTGGTTTCCTTTTATAGGGTTTCGTTTTTCGACTTCAATCTTGGGTGATTTGATAAGAGGGTAGCGTTCGTGGAGCCGGGAAATACTAGCCATACTCGATGTTCACTCGGATTACTTAGATGCTTAGGTGGACCCCATCGAGCTCGACTTAAACTCGCTCGGTTAAGAAAGTTTCTATTCACCCTCCTTTTACTTGATTTTCATTAAAATGCAATGAAGGCATTGCATGGTTTAAGTGTGGGGTGGGTAGGTAATTAGGGTCCGGGTATTACAAAGCATGATTTGACTTTCCCAAGCATTGCACACCATAGAGTTTCCATCATCGGGATCAATTTTGTTTTCTACTTCAAATATAGGATGAGTGTGTTTCTCTCTCAAAGACCTTAATGTGTAACCCAATAATATTGGGATGCTGAATTTTACTCAATAAATCCACTTCAGTCTGCAATCTCAAAAAAAATTAAATAAAATTAAAATAATTTATCGGAATACTTGAATAATAAAGAAATTAATTGATTAATTAGTTCAATAATAAAGCCACAAAAAGTAAAAAAAAAAATAGTAAACATTACACACACCTGGAGTCGGAGAGAAAACTTGAATCTGAATGGGTGAATAAGAAGTAAACATTTGTTTTGGGATGCCTTTTGCCCTTGATATCCCCTTTTTTTGTCACAGATTACGTAGTAATCGTTGCCCCACCTTTCCCTAAATTACTACCACTTTTCAAATTTTCCTACACTTAAGATTTTTATGCAAAAAACAAGGTATTTTTCCTCACTTTCTGGATAATGTCTTCTTCTTCTTTTCTTCAACCAGGCTCTCAATTAGAGATGTCACCATGTCTTTCTTTAAAGAACAAAAACTCTAGCAGTCAAGGCGATAATTCCGACCACAGTTATATCTACTCTTAGTGACAAATTCCCAGAAGAATTAAAAAAGGAAGTTCCAAATGAATCTTGTAACATCGTCTTCAGTAATCTTAGCTAATGGCTCAACATCTACTAATTTGGGTGAATTAGTCTATGGCTACTATCATGAACTTCCTCCGTCCTGGTGCCATGGGGAAGGGATGACCAGATCTATTCCTCCGTCCTGGTACTAACGGGTACCCAGTCCTGGAACCAGTCCCCACTGGGTACCCAGCGGGTACCGGGTCTCGAAAGTATAGACCCAGAATCGGAATTGGGTTACAACCGGTTCCAAGAATCTGGAACCAGAACCGGTACCAACGGGTCCGGTTCCGGGATTGGACCCGGCGGGTCCTAAGCAGTTCTGGGTCCGGGACCGGGTACCCAGTATTTCTACTCACTCCTAGTTGTCGCAACATCCCTCATGTATCCCTTTAACACATAGGCGCCCTCCTGCTGCCCCAAGCATCTCAGCAGAGGTCTTCCAAAACCCGTCTTGAATAATCCTCCCTTAATCAAGTAAAATTAAGTCAACCTGATCTTGACCCAAGCTACCTCTTTCTTTTTCTTATATCGGGAGTTTTCCCTTCTCCAGGTATGCCTTGATTGGGCTACGCCAATCTCCTTCCTCCTCTACTTCATTTTCCACAACTTCTTGTGCTATCAGTAATGTGATTATTCATTCTTGGCAATCCGTTGCCAAAATAGCTATCTTGGTCAAATAATCTGCTCGGTTATTTTCTTCTCTAGGGATCTGGATCACTTCTATGGACTCATCTGTCTTGGCTATACTATTGAACTTGGCTACATATTTCTTCATGTGGTCTTCTCGGACATCGAGTTCACCCCTTATCTGTTTGTATACGAGTTGGGAGTCAACCGAAAATGCTTATCCATTGTGCTTATAGTTCTTCCGTCATCTAAATCCTTCTTAGGAAAGCCTCTTACTCTACTTCATTATTTGACAAGTGATAGTTCATTCGCACTTCATATTTTATGGCAATACCTTCTAGGTTTATTAATACTATTCCAACTCCGCATCCTACGTTTCCCACTGATCCGTCAGTGTAGATAACCCAACTCCCTTTCTCTTTGAGGGGGGTTACCATTTCTTGCATGAAATCCTCAAGTGCCTGAGCTTTGATAGTTGTCTTATTCTCGAATTTCTTTGTTACATTTGTTGAGCTCAATGGTCCATTTTACCAGCTTCCCTGACACCTCAGGCTTGTTTATTATTGATTTTAGGGGCGGATTAGTTCTTACCACAATAGATTAAGAAAAAAAACACTACAATTGTATACAAAAAGCATCGCAAATTTCGTCTATAAACTGCAAATTCAAAATTTTGAAATGAAACTCAAATCTTCAACAAACCATAACTTTTTCAAATTTTATTCGTTTTGAATGAAATATATATCAAATTAATCACATTCTCAAAATCTACAATTTAAGATACATAATGCATGTTTTAAAACCTAAAAATATATATATATATATATATAATTAAATTAAAAAAACTGGACTGATTTTTAGCACTACAGTACTGTGTAAAAAGCACAATGAACCTGGACATATAATTGCACTGTGCAATATTAGATTTAAGGCCAGGATGAGTCCCTAGATTCACATATAATGACGGGGTTCTCATTTGAACTCAATCATATATATATATATATATATATATATATATATATATATATATATTATATAT
>BMAC01000020.1:1102882-1128021 GCA_014905375.1 Phtheirospermum japonicum
GACGCGGATGAGGATGACTGTGATGACGAGGGTGACGCTCCGAGGCTTCATTGAATTATTTTCGAAAGAAGCACGTTGATAAAAGTGGAAAGTTTGTAAATAAGGATGCCGGGAATGATTATGTAAGTTCTCATGTTTGGAATATGGGAGAAACTTGGAATTTAAGGTTTAAAGTTTCAATTTATGTTATATCTTTGGGAGTTGGATAACATTTTAAGTCTTAGGGGCATATTTATTTCATCTAAGGGTCTGACCTTAGATTTTTTTACAATAATTACAAAAAAATGACCTCTGAAATTTGTATCGGATATGATAGGTGGTTACTTAAGCAGACCTACGTTAGATATATATAATAGGTTTAGTCTGATATCATCCCGTAACCTAAGCAATTTCAATATAGAAATAAATGATTCCAAGTCTAAGGAATTGTGCTTTATATTGAATGGGCTTCAGAAACAAGGATTTCACATAAATAATAATATATTAGAGTTTATTAAGAATAATCGTGCTATTAGTCTAATTACAGAAGAAAAAAAACATAAAATGGACAAACCATGTGATTGTATTATTTGACAGTGTGAAATTGACTATTTATGACTTTTGCGTTGTCTCTTATCTTTTAAACTTACAAATACTACCCCTGAAGTTCTGATTTTTTCTTTTTCTCTTCTCTTTTCTATATTGCAGTTTCGACTTGTTGAAGCAAGAGAAAACCATATTGTTACATCAGCCGATGGAATTGGAGCTGTAGATGAGAGAGCAGTTATGAGGGAAGTGCTCGGTGTTCGACGAGGCCACGAACGTGGTATTGGCCGGACCCTCAAAGGTTCAAGATATCATGYCATTCCCGAATCATCTAGTGTTTTGGCCGCCGAAACTCGTGAAAGGTCTATCACCCCATATGTTGCCTCTCTTACGAAACAGGTTATTATTTTCTCATTTCTCATAACTAGATTTGTTTTAAGTAGCTGGAATAATCGTACTATATTTATATACCTTGGAGAATTTTAAGGAGTCGAAGAAACTGTGTGAATCATGATGTGTTTCATTGTGGGAACAGTTTTATGCTTTGCTGAAATCAAGAATCTTATTCTCTGAGGGGTATTGGTCAGTCGTCGTTTTATTTTGTGTGAATCATGATGTATTTCATTGGTTGAACAGTTTTATGTTTTGTGCCTTTCTTGAAAAAATTCTTAAAATGTTGTTGTTCTTGAGGGGTATTGGTCAGTCGTTTTATTTTGTGTGTTACACATGGGAAAGAAAATGATGACGAGTTCACACTTTTGCTCATTGACTGAAATGATCAATATTTGAAGTTTGTAATTTATTTATGTAAATATAATCATTTACTAAACTAGATTATATGTTGCATATACATTTATGACATCAACACAGTACATATATCATACATTCTCATTCCAAGTTTTGATTAATGTATTTTTATGAATAATTTCTTATTTTAAAGGTTGAACAAATGTCGAAGATCATTAATCTTCTTAAGGAAAAAGTTCGGATAGAAGTTGAGATAGAGGATATGGTCGATGATGATGAGTTTTGTGGTGCGGACGAGCATGGTGGATCTTCTCGTTAGTTTGGTATTGAAGTGTATAATGTTTTGAATCGTTTCGACTACTCTAGCTAATGGTGTTGAAGTGTATAATCGTTTTGAATACTCTATCTAATGTTAGAACTAATAGGATTGGTTGATGTAATTTGACGTGTACAAGTTGCTTGTTGGAATGTATATGCTTAATGTCAATTTATTTTGAGTTATTTATGAATTGGAACAAAATTTTGGTTGAATAGGTGCACAATCAATAGGAATGAATGGCTGCTCTAATTTGTGTAACACTATTGGAGCGATTTGTTGTTCCTATTGGTTATTTAAGCTACAGGAACGACATAAAGTCGTACCAATAGATATACAGGCAAAATTCTATAGGAGCAACATTTGGAACGACTTGTCGTTCCTCTTTGTATTCAATATACAGGAGCGACATAAAGTTGTTCCTATACATATACAGGTAGAGTTCTATAGGAGCGACAATTTGGAACGACTTATCGTTCCTATTCGTATATAAGATACAGGAGCAACATAAAGTTGTTCCTATATACATATACAGGTAGAGTTCTATAGGAGCGACAATTTTGGAACGACTTATCGTTCCTATTCGTATATAAGATACAGGGGCGATAAAAGTCGTTCCTATAGATATACAGGRAAATGCCTATAGGAGCGACAATTTTGGAACGACATGTCGCTCCTATAAATCAAAAGCAAAGACAACAACACTTGTAGGAATGACTTTTGTCCTTCCAGTAGGTGTCATTTGTTGTAGTGTATGTGATGAATTAAATTTACCTATATGGAGAGAAAATAAGTAATTTTGAATCTTTGTGTCAGGATTAAGATATTTTCCAATTCTAGAGATTTTGATTTACTCATACAAAATCAACCATCATGTCAATTTAAAATGAGCAACACTCTTGTTAGGCCGAACTAATGAATCATCCGTTAGGCCAAAATTTCATACTGTTACATTATAGTACAAAAAATAATACATTATAGTAAAAATCAATACATCATAATACAAAAATCAATACATCATAACACGGGTCAGATATTTAGGAAAAATCAATACTTTTGAGTACAAAAACCAATAATTCATAGTTCAAAACCAATACATTAATATCAGGTTAGATGGCCTAACGTGTCATGACCCGTCAATCTGGCCTAACACAAGTTTTTGCCATTTAAAATAATACTAATGTAGTCTAACGAATACATATGATTTGACAATATAAATTAATTTGGACATTCTCCTCCTCGCATTTTCTTTCACTAACTATTTGAGTTTAAGGGGTTGTTTGGTATAAAACTCTCTTTATACTTGAATTTGGATTTTGAATTTTAATTCTCGTTTATTTTACGATTCAAATTTTTAACCCACAATCAATAATTTTTTACACTTAATTCCACATTGGTTTTTTTTATCACATCATCATTATATATAAAAAATTAAATATTATTAAATAAAATATAATAATATATTATCATCCACTTTTCAAATATGATTTGACATCAAATACAATATAAATATATATTATCATCCATTTTCCAGATATAGTTTAACATCTACCGTGAAAAGTAAAGGATTCTCAATCTTATAACAAACAAAGATTCTTACTATTTACATAAGAGATAATTTCATTTTTAGTACATTATGTTGGCCACTTATCAGAAAAGGTACGTGATGTTGGCCAGCATCAAATCACGTCTTTTAAGTTGACAAATTCATCAAATAAGGTACAAAAAAGCCCGATCGGGCCCAAATGCTGACGTGGATGATTTTTTTTTTCATTTATCATTTTATTTAAATATTGAATGGGGGAAAAGTCATTTTTGCCCTTCAATTTGGTTTTTATTCCTTTCTTTCCATTTTTCAGGTTTTTATTCCTTTCTTTCCATTTTTCAATTGCTAAATTAGGGTTGGTGAATCCAATTTTGGGGAGGATGATGTACGACTTTTTGATTCACCGATCCGCTTTCAACAGCAGAGCATCCATCACCGCTTGATTGTCGAGCATCACCATCTCGCCGTCGAAGAAATCGGATGCCGACACGTGTACGATCTCGAAGACGTCTGATTCGGCCCACCCGCCCTCTCTCAGGAACGACCCGATTTGGCTCACGTAAATGTCGACCCATTTAGGCATTTCTGCTCTCGGCATGTCTATATACCTGTCCGGCGAAGACGAGGATGAAGACGACGAATTTGAGTTCCTCCGGCGACGATCCACGGGGGCGTCGCTCCAGAATTCAACCCAACGAGGCGCCCGCCCGCCTGAAAGCGCGTCCAAGCTCCTCCGGGTGGTGGTGGCTATGTGATGGGTTGAGTTGCAGCGACAGTTTCGGGTTGTTCTTGTGGCCTGGAGTGAAACAGCGTGGTGAGCAATGATTGGGGTTCCTCCCCACGGCCGCGAAGGACAGCAACGACTGGCATTCAGCGGCTCTCCGCCTCGATGTTTTCGTAATTGGGCATCTATGGTGGGGCATGGTGACGGGACGACGAGCTTGGGAGATTGTCGGCGGATGTGTGGTGGCTGGGTTGTGAAGGATTAGGGCGAGCGGGGTTGGGTTTCCGGCCGCCGTTTGGGGGTTTATTTATTTGATTTGATCTGATTTATTTCTTGGGTTTTCCGGCCAACTGATTGATTCGTCCATTAATTATTCGTAATTCGATTGATTTCATTAATGGGTTTCACGGGATGTCATGAATTATTGGACTTGGCCAACTGATTTGATTTGGTTCATTCCAAAATGGGTTTCACACATCCTTCGGGTAATTAGAATAGCATGACTGTTGTTGGTGCCATTGGAGGGTCTTTTTGAGAAATTCAAGAAAAATAAAAAACAAATTCAGAGGCCCAATTTTTATTTTCCCAGAAGTTTGTGTTGAGCCTGATTGATGGAGGATGATGCTGGTCCGAAAGAGAGAGAAGGAAATAGAGGAAAAAAATTAAATAGAAATAAATAAATGAAAGGAGAAAATAAATAGAAATAGAGGAGAAAGATTAAATAAAAAGGGTAAAAATGACTTTTTATCTTCATTTAATATTTAAAATTAAATAGAAAATAATTTTTAAAATATGATAAGAAATCAAAATTGATAAGAAATGATTCAATCATGCCACATCAGCATTTGGGCCCGATCGGGCTTTTTTTGTACCTTATTTGATGAATTTGCCAACTTAAAAATGAAATTTTCCCATTTTCAGAATTTTGAATACTCAAGATTGTGAATATCAGGATTCAAAATTCCAACGAACCCTAATCTGACAAGTTACGCCGTAAAAAAAAACTTTTAGTTGGGAAATACTTTGCAACAAAATGTATCATGGGACTATTTATGAAAGCAAAAGGGCAAAATTGATGAGACTCGAATTCTATAAGACCAAAAATAACATTTTCCCCGTTCGTAAGTGTAAATAATATTATTGTATACTTAGTATGAAAATTCATGATTTCGCAGGTATTGTTAAAAAGGTATAACAACACAATGTTTATTAAAAAAGATTATTAAATTTAGAAAGTGAATATTAAATACAAAGTAAACAAATTGTTCATTTTAAATTTCAAAAAACTACCTTATAAACTATATTAATAATATGCGAATGTTGAGAAATAATTTATCAACTTCAAAAAATGAATCATTAATACAAAAAAAAACATATTATACATTTTAAATTTGAATAACTCATTAATGACCACATTAATTTTTTACATTCAATTTTGCACCGAAACAAACAATCTTGAATTATTTCCACCTCTTAATTCTTAATAATGCGACATGGAATTGATATGTGTATTGCACGAGAGTTATAAGAATGAACATTTTAAAGTTTGGTTAGTTATAATAATTATAAAAAAATCAAGAAATGCATGTTATTTAAATAAATTTGAATGTCTTATTATTATTATTTGTTTGTATCGTACAAGTGTCCCGTACCAATATAAATATTTTAAAAATCAAAATATTAAATATATGTGAAATTAAATATAATACCAAAATTATAGTTCATTCATTGATGTGAATATAACCTAGTGCCACACCACGGATGAAAATTAAATATAAGAGTAAATTATGTTAAAAACACACTACTTCAAAAAATGTCATTGGAACGAGGGTATATGCATCGATTATAGTAAACAACTGGTGCCTAATGTCGCGCGGGGTCTTTGTTATAATTAAAAAAATTATAGACATCGGTTGTTAAGCGGAAACCGATGCCTATGGTCGCGCAGTTTTTTTTTTCTTTTGTAATAAATAAAAGTTATATGCATCGGTTTTACCAAACAACCGATGCTTGGCAAAAATATTTTTTTAGTCCGGTAAGTGATCACTTTTTGATATTTAGTCCAGTTTTTGGTCACACTTGAAAATTAGTCCACTAAGTGGACTAAATGCTGATTTTTGGTCCAGTGACCGCCTAGAGCAGGTCATCTTTACCGGAAAAACCAAAAACTGAAGGTCACTGGACCAAAAATCAGCATTTAGACCACTTAGTGGACTAATTTTCAAGTGTGACCAAAAACTGGACTAAATATCAAAGAGTGGTCACTTACCGGACTAAAAATAAAATAATTTTACTTAGTTTAAAACTATTGATATGTGTGATGATAATAAGATAAACTATAATTAGATGTATAATGTAATATGCAAAAAACTATTTCATAATAAGATAAACTATAATTAGATTTATAACGTAATCGGCAAAAAACTATTTCATATATCATCTCCTTCAACCCTCCACCACCACTCCAACTCTTCCATTAGCGTCACCCATCACACCGCCGTCACCACCGCCATAGGTGTCGTCATTGTGCCAACGCCAAACAAGAAGAAGAAGAAATGTTGGTGGGTGGTGAAAGGTAATGACGGATCTAGGCGGTAAAAAGATAAAAATAAATGCAAAATAATGGTGGTTCGTCTCTAATTTCTCGAACAAAACTCATGTGTTCGAACATTTTGATAAATAAGCAATAGAATAAAAACCTACAAGTTATAAATAAGTAATAGAATAAAATAAAAATCTACAATCTAAAATTAAAAATAAAAATAAATAGGAATTTTTTCTCCCAGATTTTTTATTTTTATTTTTACCTATATCATATTTTTTTGGACAATTACCTCCTAATTACAATTACTCGCCAAAAACCTAAAATTCTTTTTTTAGTCCGGTAAATGACCACTCTTTGACTTTTAGTCCGATTTTGGATCACACTTTAAAATTAGTCCACTAAGGGAACTAAATGCTGATTTTTGGTCCAGTGACCTGCTATAGGCGGTCACTGGACCAAAAATCAGCAATTAGTCCATTTAGTGGACTAATTTTCAAGTGTGACCAAAAAACGGACTAAATATCAAAGAGTGATCACTTACCGGACTAAAAAAATATTTTTGCCACCGATGCTTATAATAGTTCGAGAAGATTTATGTGCATCGGTTGTTTAGATACGACCGATACCTATAATAATAATAATAAATCCATATTTTCATTAAAATACATAGGCATCGGTTAGTCAACACAGCTGATGCCTATAATTAAATATGAGCATCCGTTGTTAATTTAATACCGATACTTATAATTTGCGCTGATTTTTTATTTTATTTTACTTATTTTAGTGGGCTGATTTTTTTCTTTTTTTCTCCCCCCTGCATTTTGATGTATCTTATTTGATACCTTATCGACATTTCTACACATACTTATCCCAAATATTATTTTTATCTAACCTAATTTCTTCTTTCTCAACTCTTTTGTCCTCTTTTTCCCCGCTTTGATTATACACCATAAACAGAAGGTGAATCCCAACCTAATACTCTCACGGTTCGACCTTCTCTTTATTCTCTCTTTCTCTATTTTTATTTTCTTCTTTTTCTGTGTAGATTTCAGTTTCTTTTGGTTTGTTGGAAGGGATTACAGTTTGATTTTTTTATACATTTCTTCTTCTCTCTGTATATTATCTTTGCGTGTGTATATTGAGGCCATTGTTTTGCAT
The DNA here is from genome assembly GCA_014905375.1 of Phtheirospermum japonicum. Taxonomy (NCBI): domain Eukaryota; kingdom Viridiplantae; phylum Streptophyta; class Magnoliopsida; order Lamiales; family Orobanchaceae; genus Phtheirospermum; species Phtheirospermum japonicum. Next base: position 1,110,444 of record BMAC01000020.1, read on the forward strand.
GTAATTGTTGTGTTTTTTTTCGTATTTTTAATTAGGGTTTCATATTGTTTTTATTAGTTTTTGAGTCGATTAGTTAGTTTTCTAGGCTGTTTTTCTTGTTTTGTTGTTTTTCACTTGTCCTGTTAATTTTGTATTTAATTGGGTTAAATAATTTAATTAATTTGAGGTTTGGTGTAATTCTTGGGTTTTTATATTCAGAATTCTCATTTAATAGGTGGTTTAATGATTTGAATTCAAGTTAAGGCATGGAGGCCAAAATCCAAGCCTAGTCTTTCCTATTTGCATGCCCAAATTGGTGCCAAGAGCAAGTTTCAAAAGTGGCTAACATTATAGAATGATGGCCTAGCCAAGCCTAGTCTGGCCCAAATTCACGCCTAAGGAGCAGCAACCTAGGCAGCATTTCAGCGCCCAGACTGAAGCTTACTGCAGCACCCTAGGCAACAACCTAGGCAGCATTTCAGTTCCCAGAATGGAGCCTAAACTGTAGCACCCCTAGGCAGCACCCCGGAGCCTAAACTGGCACCCAGCGCACCCCAGCCAGCCCCAGTGCACCCGGGCTCGCCCAGACCGAGCCACCTCGAGCCATGGTCAAGCCACCTTGAGCCAAATCAAGCCAAAATGTGCCAAAAGGCTAATTTGGCTCATTAAACCCAATTAAACCTAGTATAAGTAGTAGACTTCTCTCATTTTTGGAAAATATCTTCCATTCCTCCCAACCCAAGCTTGGATTTGGGATTAAAATTTCTCTCTCTAGTTCTTAGATTTTAATTTCAATCTTTGCCTTGGGTTTGTAAGCTCAAGAAGAATTCAAGTACTCCCTTGGATTTTTATTTTGATGCAATTTAATTCAAGCTTGTTACTATCTTTAATTCAAGTAAGCTTTGTTTTATTTTTATGCTTTGTTTTTCAATTTCATGCATGTTCTTCGACTTTATGCTTTTCGCCTTAGCTCTTTGATTTCTTTCTTGATCTTGTGAGTCGTCCATAGAATCTAGATGAGTGACACGTCTAGGTCATAGATCGAGTCCTTGATCATTTTTATTTTAAGTATTTCATACGCTTTATGTTGGTTTTTATTTTCATGCACTGTTTCATGCTAAATCTTAGATCTATACTTTGTTGCTTGTTATTTTTCGTAAAGTTTTAAACTTTGACGTCAATTTTCATTGCTTTATCCATTCATGCTTTCAATTTTTGCTTATTTGCATTATTTAGGATTTTATGTTCATGCAAGCATGGTTGTACCTTGTGCTTTCATGCTTGTGCTTGATGAAACATGACTTGTTCTTGCTTATTTTCATTATTGCTTTGCATTTTTTGAAATTGAGGCATACGACGAGGCATCCGACCAACTTGCTATTTCAATTCCTAGAATAGTTTAGTCGGTTTAATTGCTTTATTTTCATTTTTCTTTTATTTCTTCAAGCTACAAACACATTGAATCTCACAATTGAATCGATTTCCAATAATACCAAGCCAAGTAAACCTTTTATACTTTCAAAACCACAAAAAACTACAAAAACAAAATGGCGCCGTTTCCGGGGAATATAAAAACTAAAAAACAAAATGGCGTCGTTGCAACTCGGCTTGGTTAAGGCTTTCGATTTGATTATTGTTTCATTGTGTTTCTAGCTTTCTTTGTTATTTGACATTTTTTGTTAAGTATGATAGGTACTTGTAGCTATGGTGGATACATTCCCAAAATGGGAGGGCATGGTGCAAACCATGTTGGGAATGAGATGTTGTATAATGGACTTGGCAACGTAGGAGGGCAGGGTGCAAACCACGTTGCCAATGGTGGATATGGCTATGGTCAACCCGGCATGGGAGGGCATGGTGCAAACCATGTCGAGTTTAATGGTTTTTTGAGCGTGAATGGTTCCTTCGGTGGTTATGGAGCTCCGGATCCCTATCCGAACGTGCAAGCCCCAATTTCCGATCCGAATGGCTATGGTGCTCCTCAACATTTTCCTAATATGCCAAGATCGAATCCCGGACCGTATGGAACTCCCCGCGTTTATAATGTCAATCCCATGCCGAATATGTATCCGAGTAGAAATGTGGGTGGTGGAAATCCGAATCTCGGCCCGTATGGCGATTCTCATACTTCCAATTTCAATCAAGCCCCGACTGGTGCCACCACTAATGCCCAAGATCTCGATGCTTATGCGTACTTTGGAGGTTTGAGCTCCGATGCACCCCCTATCCGCACTATGGGAGATTTCAACAAAACTTTTTTGGGGACGTTTCATCCTCCCGAGCCAAAATCTTCGCGAGCGACGTATTCTAAGGCACGAATGGATTTATCCTCTAAGGATCTTGAGGCTTACGAGTTGTTTGGAGGACTGAGCTTCGTTGTCGCAAGTGGCCCCCCTATCCGCACTATGAGAGATGTTAATAGACCCTTTGTGGGGGTGTTTACTCTTCCCAAGCCAAAATCTCCTCCACCAACATATGTTCATGCTAATGAGGTGCTTCCACCTTTATCATCTAAGGATCTTGAGTTGATTAAGAAAATAGCGGCGTTGGAGGCTCAAATCGCTCAAATGTCTACCCCATCTTTCGATCCAGATTTCTTGGTCTTGAATTGAGAATTGCCAAGTCCACCTTTGCATACTAGTCCGATCACGACCCTTGATAAGTGTGGGGTAGTTGATATGGTTGTTTCGCCATCGGAGGAGGACGTGGTTTCGATTCCGAGTGTTTTTACTCCTATTGACCCTTTACCCTTTACTTCAAAAAAATCTTGCAAAGAGTGGGTATATATGGACTTCATCAAGGCCATGGTCGAACGAGTTTATATGGAGGATAGAATCATTGAGGAGGATATTGTCTGGGAAGTCTATAGTGATGATCATTGTGAGGATGATGAGCCCCTTGTTCATACCGATGAGCCCATTAGGTTTCAAGGTGCTAACGACGTGAGTGAAGGGGGTTATGATTGTGCAGTTGAGGGCACTGACAAATTGTTGGTGGAGGAGGTGGAGATTTTTGATGATATGATTGGAGAGCTTGAAGAGTACCTTGAGGGGATCGGTGATTTGTTCGAGTTAGACTCCAACGAGGTCGAGAGGAGGCACAAGCCCGAGCTTAAGCCTCCTTCATATCCCCTAAAGCGTGTCTATTTGGAGAAAGAGGAGAGCAAARCGATCATCATCTTTGRCAATCCGGAGCYAGAAGAAGAGGAGGGGTTAATTGGAGCGATTAAAGTTKTTAAGGGTGCGATTGGTTGGAGACCCYGAGTTGTTAAGGGAGTTAGCCCCCATATGGAAATAGTAAGAGRCGGGATTTGGAGGTTGTTGTGGGAAGGATTGGTGTTTGTGATCTCCAAGAGCGAGTGGGTGAATCCCATTYACTTGGTGCCCAAGACGAGCGGCATGTTCGTTTTTAAGGATGAAAAATGAGAGTTGATGGCTACGAGAGATACAATGTGCTGAAGGATGTTGATCGATTCTAAGAAGTTAAATGTGATTACCAAGAGAGATCATTTCTTTTCCCCGTTTATCGATCAAAGGTTGAACAAACTAGACGGCCATTATTCCTTCTGTTTTCTCGACGAGTCATCGGGGCACTTCAAAACCACCATTCCACCCGAAGACCTAGCCAAGACGAGCCCCATTTGCCCATTTGYAATGGTTGCTTTTTGGTGAATACTATTTGAGCTATGCAATGCGKCGAGAACGTTCCAAAGAATGGACRATCCCGACAAGGAGGATATTGTTTTGGAGGACCCTCCCGTTATCTTTCCACCTTGAACAAGAAGGGAGTACGRCAAYCTAGTGACGTAAAACGAGCGCTTCTTGGGAGGCAACCCAAGTTCCTCTCATTTATTTCTTTTATTTTCTTCTTAAAATGAAAACCCAAAAACATTTAAAAAATTGAAAAAAAAAACTAAAAAATATTTTGGAGTTGTCTTTTGGTTCTTTTTGGTCTTTATGTTTTTTATTTTGTTTGGTTTCTTTTTATAAGGTTTCGTTTTTCGACTTCAATCTTGGGCGATTTGTTAAGAGGGTAGCGTTCGTGGAGCCGGGAAATACTAGCCATACTCGATGTTCACTCGGATTACTTAGATGCTTAGGTGGAACCCACCGAGCTCGACTTAAACTCGCTCGGTTAAGGAAGTTTCTATTCACCCTCCTTTTACTTGATTTTCATTAAAATGCAATGAAGGCATTGCATGGTTTAAGTGTGGGGTGGGTAAGTAATTAGGGTCCGGGTATTACAAAGCATGATTTGACTTTCCCAAGCATTGCACACCATAGAGTTTCCATCATCGGGATCAGTTTTGTTTTCTACTACAAATATAGGACGAGTGTGTTTCTCTCTCAAAGACCTTAATGTGTAACCCAATAATATTGGGATGCTGAATTTTACTCAATAAATCCACTTCAGTCTGCAATCTCAAAAAAAAATAAATAAAATTAAAACAATTTATCGGACTACTTGAATAATAAAGAAATTAATTGATTAATTAGTTCAATAATAAAGCCACAAAAAGTAAAAAAAAGAAATAGTAAACATTACACACACCTGGAGTCGGAGAGAAAACTTGAATCTGAAAGGGTGAATAAGAAGTAAACATTTGTTTTGGGATGCCTTTTGCCCTTGATATCCCCTTTTTTTGTCACAGATTACGTAGTAATCTTTGGGGTGGGGTGGGGGTGGGTGGCGTTTGGGAAAGGAAAAAAAAAGGAAAATTATTTTAAAATTGACTAGTTGACTGCTAATTTTAATCACCAAATGGAACTTTTTCCCCTACCCATTATGGGGAGGGGATCAATTTTGTGTGTGTGTGTGTGTTTGTATATATATATATATATGGGTGTGTTCAAATGAAAACCATGTCCTTATTTGTGATCCTGCGAATTAGTGTTTTTATTATATAACTGTAGTGCTTTATTATATAATCACAATGCTTTATTAATATTTCGGTTATATGCACCAGCATTGCTTTTATTATACAATCTTAATGCTTTTAATCAAATAAGGAAATACACAAAAAAATATGATTCATTCATTTAATTAGATTTAAGTCACATAATTGACCCTTTTATCCACAAATCTCGAGCCATTAGATAATTCCAAGTGTACKCGAKTCTGATAAGAACAAAGTTGACCTGCTTTTACAATTACTTCTGTTCAAGAATTGCCTTTCCTTCTCTATTGAGGAGTAATTTCTTTTCTAACCCAACTCAGTATTAGAAAAGAAGTCGAGCCCTTCCTTTCTCCCTTTATACTAACTGCTTGGGCTTTGGACTTTTCTTCTTTTCTAGCAATGGTTGAACACATCCCTAAATTGTTCAACTCCTCACACTAGTGGTGACTATCACTGTCAAAACGGGCTAAAGCCCGCAGGCTYGCCCATCAACCTGCGCAAACAGGCGGACTTGGGCTTCCATTTCCCAGGCCCATTTGATCGCAGGCTTTTTTGGCCCACCCTGTTCAGCCCGCGGTTTTTTACGGGCCGTAGCGGACTGGCCCCTTTTCAGTTTTTTCTTTATATATAAATTTAAAATTAGAATTTATATTGGTTAAAATTGAAAGTAAAATTGAATAAATATTTGTATTCTTTTATTTCCTATTTGTCCATTAGAAAACTTTATATATTATAGTAACTTTTTTTATTTTTTAATTAAATATTAACATAAAAATATAATTATTAAAAAATAATTTAAAAATAGCCCGGCCCACGGGCTGGCCCGTTGACCCGCGGCCTCCAATCGCGGGCCGCAAACTTAGGATTTCCCGGCCCGCGGAAAAATGGGCCAGGCCTGCCCCGCCCCATTTTGGGGCAGCCTGCGGCGGGCCGGAGCTGGCTGGCCCGTTTGACAGTGCTAGTGGTGACTAGCCTAATATACTTCCTTATTTATTCAGCTCAATCCCAATAGTTGACTTCTATCCATGTGCGGCGATCAAGAATTTCTTTGTAGCCCAATGAGAACTCACCCATCAATTAAGTTTCTCTAGACCAGCCTCACTGTTCGATTCAACTCCCCAACTAAATTSTAATCTCTTCTTGACTTTTTCGATCATCTCATCTTAGGCCTGTKTAGGATATTTCTAGGTCGTATTAACCACTCACCACCTTATTTGTGGTGAACTGAATCAATTCAGCATTACCATTAACCAATTTAGCATTACCACGAGCGATTCAKATCRCTTCYTTTTTCCCGCTTCTTCGTACTCCATGTCATTATGACTTGTMATGACAGTCATCCTTTCAACTATCTCGCTTTCCCATTTTTCAAGAGAGTTCATTATATCCCCACCTTTCCCTAAATRACTACCARTTTTCAAKTTTTCCTACACTTAAGATTTTTATGCAAAAACAAGGTATTTTTCCTCACTTTCTGGATAATGTCTTCTTCTTCTTTTCTTCAACCAGGCTCTCAATCAGAGATGTCACCATGTCTTTCTTTAAAGAACAAAACTCTAGCAGTCAAGGCGATAATTCCGACACAGTTATATCTACTCTTAGTGACGAATTCCCAGAAGAATTAAAAAGGAAGTTCCAAATGAATCTTGTAACATCGTCTTCAGTAATCTTAGCTAATGGCTCAACATCTACTAATTTGGTGAATTAGTCMATGGCTACTATCATGAACTTCCTCCGTCCTGGTGCCATGGGGGAAGGGATGACCGGATCTATTCCCCATTTTATGAAAGGACGTGGTGAGCTCATTGTCATGAGCTTCTCCATTGGGCTTTTGGCATCTATCACGAGTCTTTACCAAGAGGCTTCCGCATTTGCTCTCAATTGTGGCCAAAAGTATCAAGCTCGTAATGCTTTACCAGCTAATACTCTGGCGCCCAAATGGTTGTCGCTAGGGGTGAGCGGAATCGGGTACCCGGCCATTTTCCTTGGAACCAAAACCGGTTGGAACCGGGTCGAAGAAAAGAGAACCGGTCCCGAAACCGGTACTAGCCGGGTCCAAATTTTTTGAAACCGGTCCCGGACCCGGTGGGTACCGGTTCCAAAACCGGGTACCCGATCTTTATTTGAGTTTTTTCTTTTTTTAAGTTTATAATAATAAATTTGCTAAACTACGTATACTTACATGTCATTAACTCCCTACTATATTGTGGTATTGTCTAAAATAAAGTGCACAATACATTAGTATTAGCTTCCTCCTATTTACCAAAAGTAAGTCTACAATATAGAAAAAATTTTAGTTTCCTACTACATCAATTATATATCATTACAATACCAAACTTCATGAAAATGAATCTACAAAAAAAATAATATAATAACAAGTTCACAACATTTATCAGTACAAAGTCTTCAAACTTATTCATAATAAGAGATCACAAATCAACAAAATACATAGAAAATCCTCAAAATACACTTAAATATATTAAATACACTTAAAGATTTGGTACCGGGTACCCGGTTTAAGAACTGGTACCAACGGGTACCCAGTCCTGGAACCAGTCCCACTGGGTACCCAGCGGGTACCGGGTCTCGAAAGTATAGACCCAGAACCGGAACCGATTACAACAGGTTCCAAGAATCTGGAACCAGAACCGGTACCAACGGGTCCGGTTCCGGGATTGGACCCGGCGGGTCCTAAGCAGTTCTGGGTCCGGGACCGGGTACCCAGTATTTCTGCTCACCCCTAGTTGTCGCAACATCCCTCATGTATCCCTTTAACACATAGGCGCCCTCCTGCTGCCCCAAGCATCTCAGCAGAGGTCTTCCAAAGCCCCTCTTGAATAATCCTCCCTTAATCAAGTAAAATTAAGTCAACCTGATCTTGATCCAAGCTACCTCTTTCTTTTTCTTATATCGGGAGCTTTCCCTTCTCCAGGTATGCCTTGATTGGGCTACGCCAATCTCCTTCCTCCTCTACTTCATTTTCCACAACTTCTTGTGCTATTAGTAATCTGATTATTCATTCTTGGCAATCCGTTGCCGAAATGGCTATCTTGGTCAAATAATCTGCTCGGTTATTTTCTTCTCTAGGGATCTTGATCACTTCTATGGACTCATCTGTCTTGGCTYTACTATTGAACTTGGCTACATATTTCTTCATGTGGTCTTCTCGGACATCGAGTTCACCCCTTATCTGTTTGTATACGAGTTGGGAGTCAACCCAAATGCTTATCCATTGTGCTTATAGTTCTTCCGTCATCTAAATCCTTCTTAGGAAAGCCTCTTACTCTACTTCATTATTTGAAAAGTGATAGTTCATTCGCACTTCATATTTTATGGCAATACCTTCTAGGTTTATTAATACTATTCCAACTCCGCATCCTACGTTTCCCACTGATCCGTCAGTGTAGATAACCCAACTCCCTTTCTCTTTGAGGGGGGTTACCATTTCTTSCATGAAATCCTCAAGTGCCTGAGCTTTGATAGTTGTCTTATTCTCGAATTTCTTTGTTACATTTGTTGAGCTCAATGGTCCATTTTACCAGCTTCCCCGACGCCTTAGGCTTGTTTATTATTGATTTTAGGGGCGGATTAGTTCTTACCACAATCTTGTGTGAAAGAAAGTACGGTCTTAACCTTCGAGCTGTAGTTACTAGGGCTAGCATAACTCTCTCTACCTCCACATATGGAAGCTCAGCATCAATTCATCTATTTCAATTAAGAGAAGTCGAAATAGATCAATCGAGAGAATTATGCCTTAATCACATAATACACCAAATTATGCATCTTTCCTTCCTCCCTTAGCAGAACTATAGTTACATCTTGGTCCCCAATAAACACATACAAAACTAGGGGCTCACCAAATATGGGCTTGGTGAGTAAAGACATGTTAGCCAAGTATTTCTTCAGCCTATCAAAAGCGATTTGGCACTCCTCGTCCCACTTGAATCGGGCTGCCTTTCATAATACTCGAAAAAATGGTAAGCTACTCTTTGCTGATCGGGAAATGAATCTGCATAGGGTCCCCTCCCATCTAAGCACTAAATGTCCTTAACACTCCTCGGGGGTGGCATGTCTTTAATGGCTCTAAACTTCTCTGGATTGGCCTCAATTCATTTCTTAGTTGTCATGTAACCAAGGAACTTACTGACTCTCACCCCAAAGGCACACCTCTAGGGGTTGAGCGTCATTCTGTACTTTCACAAGGTTGAAAAGTATTCATTTAGGTCTGCAACATGTGATGATGCCTTCACACTCTTTATTAGCATGTCATTAACATATACCTCCATGTTTTGCTGAGCTGATCTCCGAACATTTTATCTATTGATCGTTGATATGTGACTCCTGTATTTTTAATACCAAAGCACATGACGACATAAAAATATTTTCCATTTGGGGTTATGAAACTAACCCTCTTCCAATCTTTCTAAGCTAATATGATCTAATGATATCTTTGTGATGCATCCATCTTGCTGAGTAACTCACATCCCGAAGTGGAATCTACCATCTGATCTATCCTTGGTAATGGATAGTGGTCTTTGGGGAAAGCATGGTTCAATTCCTTGAATTCAATACATATCCTCTAGTCCTTCTTTGACTTTGGAACTAGTACAACATCGGAGAGCCGTTCTGGAAACTGGATCACTTGGATGTGCCGTGTTGCCAGCAGTTTTTCTACCTCAACTTGTATTATGGCCTCCTTCTTAGGACCAAAATCTCATTTCTTTTATCTCACTGATTTGGTCGATAAATCAATGTTAAGGTGGTGCTCGGCTACCTTCGGGTCAATACCCACTAGGTCTTGGGGCGACCACACAAAAACATCAGCGTTGGCTCGTAGAAAAGCCACCAGGTCTACCAAGACTTTAAGACTTAATGTCGTTCTTACCCGAGTAACATTGATATTATCTCCGGCACCATCTCTACCATCATTAAGTTTTCATATGGTTGGGCCTGTTCAGGTACCATCTCTACTACCTTGGTTCTTTTTGGCTGTATTTCATCTTCTTCTCTCCTAATACTCTCCACATACGATCAGTGTGATGCATACTGATCTCCTTTTACCTCTCCTACACCCTCTCCCACGGGGAACTTCATTTTCATATAGTAAATAGAGAACACCACCTGAAACTTACTAAGGGATGGTCGGCCGAGCATCACGTTATAAGAGGATGGGGCGTCTACCACCAATAAATGTATCATCTTAGTCTTCTTGAAAGGTTCATCTCCTAGTGAGATGGGCAAAGTTACCATTCATATGGGTTGCAAGACCCCTCCCGTGAACCCTACTAAAGAGGTCATGACTTCTTCCAAGCGTAAATATATGTTCAACTTTAATAACAATCATAGAACAAGATATCTGAAGAACTACCCGTATCAACGAAAACTCTATGCACATTGTACTTATCAACTGTAGCAATTATTACCAAGCATCAATATGTGGCACCAAAATGTCATCCTCATCTTCTGAGCCAAAGCAGATGTTCAGATTTAACCCAAGTTGCCCGATCTCTTGTGCTTCTTTCAGAGTTCTTTCCACGGCACAAACATAGCTCTTTTGTGCTCGACGCGATTGTATATTCACAGTTCCCCCTACAATCATTTAGATCTCTCCTCTAACCATATGGGACTATTTTTCTCCTTTTCCTTCCTTATAGTCAACTTCTCGTATTTCCCTTGAAGTGTATTGTTGCTCTCCTCTCCTATAGTACTCAGTTTTTGATGTATCTCTTCTCTCATACATAAATTCCTCCAGGTGCCCAGCTTGCATCAACCACTCATTCTCATCCTTCAAATGTGTGTGCAGGTCAGTGTCATAACCGTATTTGTTATGGTATTTGCATAATTCTTTATATCACTCCTTCCTTGGCTTATTGACGTACGTTTTTGGCCATTTGAGCTCGGGGTGTCTCTTGATAGCTTGAAAGATTTCTCCCTGGGGTGACGCCAAATGTGTATACCGGTTAAATCGAGGACATCCTCCGTAAGGCTTAGCTCGAGGCTTCTTAGTTAGGGCCTTCACTTCCCAATCAATACTTTCTCTTCGTCTGTCTCCATCATCCTTTAGTTTTAAAGCTTCTTCCAGATGTATATACTCTTCTTCTCTTGCCAGCAGTACTCCAAATGTGCGTGCTAGTTTGACACTAGCGATTAAAAGAACTCATCTCTCCTCATCTCTTGGGATAAAGCATTAATCAAAAGTTCTTCAGAAGTTGATGGTACTTTTAGTATACCGTCATTGAAGTTCTTGACATATCCATGCAGGCCCTCTCCCTCATTTTGCTTCATACTTAATAGTTAAAGGGCATTTTTTTGATACTTCCTATAGCTGGTAGACTGGTGCAAAAATGCTGAGATAAACTCTTCTTAATTGCTAATCGACCGGGGTGGTAATTAACAGAAACATAGCTAAGCTAATTTGGTAAAGGTGGTAGGAAAGACCCGGCACATTGCTACGTCTAAAAATATGTGCAGGATGACCGCATTCTCGAATCGGCAGAAGTGGTCCCATAGATCTGTTGTCGTATTGTACTCGGAACCGAGGGGCTTTTAAGAGGCCAGAAGATCATCTACCATGATGTTATCATTGAACGGAGTGCTTCAACGCATTTGTCCTATCATCTTACCCTCCATGTTTTGCTTTACTTCTCTAACCTCTTTCTACAGGTTATGCATCTGTTTGGTAAGATCGGGGCTGGCCTTGCTCGAAGTATCACATTCCAAACCGAAAGTGCTATCTTCTTGTTCTTCTTGAATAGGGGCTCTCGTTGTGTTATGAGGAACTTTAGTAGCTTCTACTCCCACTGGTGCCTCCTCGGCTAGGCACCACCTCTGCCTGTCAATTGGACTGAAGATTTTCTGTAGACATGTGCTTCTAAATGATCCTCCACCTTCGCCCAGGAGGTGTGGGTTCGGGGTCACCAGAGAGGGAGGTATTGGTTCGCCTCTCTTCGGATGTGCTACCTGGGACGCCTCCGCTCCTCTAGGAGTCACCGTATGCGTGGCAAAACTCGGTGTATCATTCAGATCCACCGCCAAATTTTGCCGAATTCCATCTGTCCCTGCCATCTTCTATCTCATACCTTAGCTCAAGTTCCTAAAAATAGCACCAATTGATCTACTCCAGAAAACTCACTCCCGTGATCCACCGTGCTTCGTTCCTAATAAGACAATCTACATATTAAGCAGGTTAGAAAGGGACCACTAGGAGGAATTTTGGTGAACCCTCTCTGATACTTAAATTAGCTTTGATATAGAAATATAAGGAGAGACTAGCAGAAAAACAATATTACTATATGAAATAATGCTACCTCCTTGGGTATACTTATACTATTGGTCAGTTGGAATCTCCGGAATCTTAGAGAAAGTATCCGTAAATCTCGGGCTGTTATATCATATCCAGATAATTCCAAGTGTACTTGGATTTTCTAAGAACAAAGCTAACCTACTTTCCAATTACTTCTGTTCAATAATTGCCTTTCCCTTTCTAGTGAGGAAGTAATTTACTATACAACTCAACTCAAGTTTGGGAAAGAAGCCAGAGCCCTTCCTTTCTTCCTTTATACTAACTGTTTGGGCTTTAGACTTTTTTTTCTTTCCTAGCACTGGCTGAACTCATCCCTATACAGTTCAACTTTTCCTCACACCGGTGGTGACTAGCTTAATGTACTTGTTTACTTAGCTCAGTCCCATTAGTTAACTTTTATCCATGTGCGGCGATATGGTATTCTTTGCAGCCCAGTGAGAACTTCACCCATCCAATAAGTTTCTATGGACTGAACTCATCATTCGGTTCAGCTATCCTACGATATTCTTGTTGAGGAATTTATTCTTGGCAATAATTCCTATTTTGTTATTTGTCTTTCTTGGGCACAAGATAAGTTAGGAAACTAGATTTAGGACAATATTATGTTTCCTAGTTTATGTACAAGACTTTAATTATTTCTAAATTATGTTTAGGATTTGTTTTTAGATTATTACCAAGTTTAGGATTCTAGGTTGTCTACTTAAGACACAAGTACTCCTAATACTTGGACACACTTGACGCACGGATTTTTTGAGAGATCAAGACGCACGGAATTCTTGAGAGAAGGACGCACGACGCGAGACGCAAAGAACAAGAACACGAAAAAGTGATATCTACTTGGAGCCAACGTTCGTGATAAACAAGATCTTTGAAGTTGCGTGACCGACAAAGAAGATCTTGCCATTCCGGAAACAAGTATTTAGTATCAAGTTTCTTGATATTTAGTTTTCATATATTACTTTATATTATGTATTGAACTTAAAAAGAAAGTAATATAGTTTTCGGGTTTGTACACCCAAGTTCACAAGTATTTTACTTGTGAACTGAATTTGTTTAATCGTGTTCTCGTGTTTTAATTTCCGCTGCATAAATTTAATTTACTCTGGTCGATGTTGTTAACTGATGTTGGTAACATTGATTAACAACATCGTGAATCTGAGAATTATTCTTATATCCATAGACCTTCTAATTTTACAATTGGCATCTAGAGCGGGTTACTTAACCTTTTAAGTATTGATCCTTATTTTTAGGTGCTATGGATGCTCAAGGCAACTCGAGGCCTTTAGTCCTTAATGGTGAGAATTACTCTCTCTGGAAACAGAGAATGAGGTGGCACTTGAAGAGCATGGATGAACGTGTTTGGAAGACCGTCCTTGTTGGATGGGAAAAGCCACGTGTCACGGATGGCGAGGGCGATACCATTCCCAAGAAAGAGGAAGATTGGACTGCTGACGAAGCAACTACTGCAAATTGGAACTCCAAATGCATCAACGCCTTGTGCGGCTATGTAGATGCAAGCTACTATCGAATCATCAAGAATTGTGAGTCATCAAAGGATGCATGGGACGCACTCCAAAGGGTGTGTGAAGGAACAGCAAGCGTGAAGAAATCCAGACTAAGAATGCTCTTGTCCACTTTCGAGGCTATGAGAATGAATGAGAAAGAATCGATCATGGACTACTCTGTGAGATTGTCGGAAATAACAGAGGAGTGCAGAGAGCTGGGTGAGTCTATAACTAATTCCCGTCTTGTAGGAAAATTGCTAAGATCCATTACGAAAAATTATAGCATGAAGATGGTGGCAATAGAAGAATCCAAGGATGTTGATAACATCGATTTCAACACTCTAGTTGGAAACCTCAAGCAATACGAGATGGAACACGTCACATCTAGCTCGAAAGAGAAGAATGTTGCTTTTTCTTCCGATTCAATTGCAGTCAATGATGAAGATGACGAAGATTTCGATTTTAATGGAATTATTAAAAAGATGGAGACAACTACTCTCGGAGAAGATGAACTGGCCTTTGTGACTCAACGCTTCAACAATTTCTTGAAGAAAAAGAACAATTTTGGAAGCTCAAATCCAAGGAACAGGACACAGACATCCACTCCAAAGTTTACTGGACGTACTCTTCCACGATCTCAATCCACAAATTCAATTTCCAATGTGTCCAGTTCAACAAAACCACTCAACGAGATTCAATGCCACGAATGCAAAGGTTGGGGACATTACAAGAACGAGTGTCCCAACACTCTTAGAAAGAAAAGCATGGTCGCTACAGATTTCACCGAAGATGTTAATAATTCTGAGACAACTGATTCCGTTCCAGCTTTATTTTCCCATGTTGTGTGGGACAACAATGTTCATGTTGGTTTGCTTGCAGACAACATCGTGTGCCTGAATGCTGAGACCACTGATTATTATGAGGAATACGAGCAGCTGAGTGTTGACCACCAGAAATTATTTATCAGTTGGAGTAAACAGGTACTCAAGGCCAAAGAGCTAGAAAAAGAAGTAGAAAAGTTAACCAAAGAAAAGGAGGATCAGCTTGACATCATTGTCTGGCTGGAAACATCTCTCACCAAGAAGGATACTGAGCTTGAAAAGATGAAGAATGAACTGACCAAAGTTCAAGGAACCATTTCAAAACTGAATAAAGGTAAGGCAAAGCTTGATGAAATCTTGGAGATTAGCTTCTCAGAGTCCTCAAGGCATGGAATAGGTTTCAAACCGAGTCAGCCAATGTTTGTTCCAAGTCAAGAACAGAAATCTTCCAAACATCACAAAAAGAGAAGAAGACAGTTCGTATGTCATCATTGTGGAGAACCAGGGCACATTAGACCCTTTTGCTGGAAGGTCATTGGCGAGAAAAGACACTTTCAGAGATCAAGCATGGCTGATAAAACCAATGTTGGTAACCGCGCTACCAACATCAGATTTAAACAAGTATGGGTCAAGAAGGACAGCGTCAAGTGCAATATGATCCATACCTCCCTGAAGTCTCTTGTCCCTAGAGCCTGGTATTTTGATAATGGATGCTCGAAGCATATGAGAGGCTCAGAAGAATTGCTTTCCAACATTGTCAGAATTAGAGGTGGAAAAGTGAAGTATGGAGGAGGCGCACATGGTCAAATCATTGGCCAAGGGACTCTCCATGTTCCTGGCGTTGTAACACTGGAAAATGTGCTACTAGTAGAAGGACTTACTGCAAATTTGATTAGCATAAGTCAATTGTGCGACGGAGGGTTCAGCGTTAAATTCAACCGTGAAAAGTGTGAAGTTTATGAGGAGAATGGATCGTGTATTCTCACCAGGAAAAGAACTTCAGATAATTGCTACCAAATTCATAGTGATGCTTTTTGCAGGTTGTCACAATTTAGTGATGCAGAACTATGGCATCAAAAGCTTGGACATGTAAATTACAAGATGATGGACAGTTTGGCCAAGGAAGAAGTTGTGATGGGGCTGCCTAAGCTCAACACCAAGATCATTCCAGTGTGCGAGGCATGACAGAAAGGAAAGCAGGTTAGAGTTCCACATCCAGTCCAACAAAGTCTCACTACATCATCGTGTCTTGAATTGCTTCACATGGATCTCATGGGACCACTTGAGGTTGAGACCCTTGGTGGTAAGAGGTATGTTCTCGTAATTGTTGATGATTTTTCTAGGTTTACTTGGGTAGAGTTTCTAAAAGAAAAATCTAAAACGTTTGAGGCTTTCAAAAAACTTGCAAAGAAGCTATGTGTAAGYTTTAAWGTYAAAATTGGTAGGATTAGAACTGATCATGGAAAGGAATTTGAAAACGCATCTTTTCTGAAGTACTGCACTTCTGAGGGTATTAGTCATGAATTTTCTTCTCCAATTACCCCTCAACAAAATGGCGTAGCTGAACGTAAGAATAGAATTCTAGCAGAGATGACTAGAACTATGCTCATTTCCAATGGGATAGCTAAATGATTTTGGGCTGAAGCAATGAACACTGCATGTCATATCACGAATAGGGCTTATTTTATACCAGGTTCATGTGCAACTCCCTACGAATTTTTGATTGGGAACAAATCAAACTTGAGCTATTTTCATATTTTTGGATGTATTTGCTATGTGCTTAACGATAGAAATCATCTTGCTAAACTTGACTCAAAAAGTGATAAGTGCATTTTCATGGGTTATTCCCAAAATAATCATGCATATAGGTTGTTTAACCTTCGAACTCGAAGTATGCTTGAGTCATTAAATGTCAAGTTTGATGATCTAACGAGCGGAGTCAAGCCTGTCGAGGATAATGATCTGGTTTATGATCAAAACCCTCAAGGTAGTGTCACTCCTACTTCAGTTGATGGTGCAGGTATTGAGAACAAAGATGCAGCTGCTGAACTCAGAGATTTGAGTGATGTTGATAACCATGTTGATACTGGGATACCAACATCAGTACCAACATCGAGCCAAGTTGCAGAATCTGATTCTGATTCAGAGGAAGAAGATCCAGCAGATCCCATTAATCTTCATCAAAGGGACATTCCATCCAGAATCTAGAAAAACCACCCCGTGGGCCAAATCATTGGTGATATGGATGAAAGAAGTACAAGACTAAYACAAATAAATTTCAAGGAAATGGTCAGGTATGTATGTTTGTCTACTAATTGTTCTAAGATTCGTGAGTCTTTGTACCTTTCTAAAATAGAGCCCAAGCGCGCGGAGGATGCACTCAAAGATGAGTTCTAGATTCGAGCTATGCAAGAGGAGCTGGACCAATTCGCCAAGAATGATGTGTGGGATCTTGTTCCACGGCCAGAAAGTGCTCACGTGACGGGGACCACTGATTCGAATTGGGATGGGGATGTAGTAGATAGGAAGAGTACTACTGGAGGATGTTTTTTTCTGGGTAATAATCTAATTTCTTGGTACAGCAAAAAAGCAAAACTGTATTTCTCTTTCTACAACTGAAATCGAGTACATTGCAGTTGGAAGTGCGTGCACACAATTACTGTGGATGAACCAAATGATTGAACACTACGGTCTGCACAGTAGTATCTTGACGGTGTTGTGTGACAATTCCAGTGCCATTGACATATCCAAAAATCCAGTCCAGTATTCTCGAATCAAACACATTGACATAAGGTACCACTTTATTCGAGACTTAGTTGAGAGGAAGATTGTTAGCCTTGAACATATTGGAACTGATAATCAGCTGGCTGACATCTTCACTAAGGCATTAGATTACGAGACATTCTCTCGTTTGAGAAGAGATCTCGGTATGTGCATTGTCTAACCAATGTTGGTTTGTGATGTTGTGACACTACTTATCAACATCAGTCACAACATCTGTATAATTTTGCATGCATTTTTACTTTTCTTTTCATACATTATACTAATGCATTGAAGTTGATTGAAAGTGCAA
>BMAC01000020.1:1128163-1153682 GCA_014905375.1 Phtheirospermum japonicum
CTTTTGTGGCTGAGACCTTCGGACGCGTGGGAAACCCAACTTTGAAGCGGTCGAGACGATTGCGCAACATACCGCCCGGCGTTGTGCCGCCCGCGGTCCCAAAAAGCAAGGCTGGTCCGCGTCGCCACGTGCCTATCGAACACATGAACCTCCAAGAGGATGTTGTTGTGGAGTCTGACTCTGATGATCATGATTTTGAGCCTACTGCTCCGATTGCCGGAGATGTGCCGCCGTCTGCTTCTGCTCCCAGTCTGCCGGGGAAGAAGAGGTTTACTCGCCGGAAACAGCTTGTATGTAAAGCCGACAGGAGACCCAGCCTGACGAAGGACAGTGTATCTCCCAGCCTGGCAAATGTCAAAGTTTCTCCTGGATCAACTGCTACTGAGTACTCTTCGCCCCCTTACACTGTACTGGACTTTATCACCGGCGAGGTGACAAGTTCTGCCAAGCCAATTGCCGCTGATTCCCCGCCGTCTTCAGTTCGTGCTTCTACACCTGCATTTGACACAGGTCTTTTTGAGTATTCGCCTGGTTCATCATTCGATGTGCCCTTGAAAGATGTTCTTGTTGCTTGCAAAGAGGACAAGAAGAAAAAGAAGGCTGCTGCAAAGGATGATGTTGCTAGTCGTGTTGGTACACCCTTACCAACATCGCATCGCTCGCAGTCTGTTTCGTCCTCCCGCACTGCTTCTGTTCCAAGACCCACTCATGCTCCCTCGCTGCCCTCATCTAATGCATCGGCTCAATCCAAGTCCTCTTCAGGACCAGCTACTCCTATGCCCGAGCTTGAGAACATGGTGCCCTTTTCGGAGAGATTCATTACTGCCGAGGCTGCTGAGCTATTCGATGCCTACCAGAGTCGTCATATGATTGCCAAGAAACGAGTTCCGGTTGAACTTTTTGAGAAACACAATCTCATTGCCTATCTCCGACACAAAGATATGTATTCCACCGTCTCCACAGCCATGCCTTTTGTGCGTGATGTTGTTGTCGAGTTTTTTGCCAATCTGTTACCCTCTATGGTTGATTTGGAGTCATTCAATTATGGGAAGGTTTTTATGCGTGGCAAAAAAGCTTCATTCACCCCTGAGTTAATTGATGAGTTTTATGGTACTGAGTCTTACCGGGGTGACTCGATGGTGGATGATATGAATGAGGTAGTTAAGTTTCTGTCTGGTGGGATGGTTAATTCTTGGTTTGAGCAGCTTCCGAGTACACGTCTTTCATCTCTTCATTCTATTTTGCATAAGTTTGCCATTTGTAATTGGGTCCCCTCCAAAAACACAACCTGTGTTACGCGGCCTCAGGCCCAGTTCTTGTTTCGTCTTGGGAGAGGGATCACATTTAGTTTTGGTCAGCATGTTTTTGATATTATCACTAAGTTTGCCACCACGAAGTCTGCGGCATCGTTGTGTTTTCCGTCTTTGATTTTCAGCTTGTTAGAGAATCAAGGCTTACAGCTTGGTCCCGAGGATGTGCTCACGGGTGAGGCTGAGTGGTTTGCCTTGCGCAATCAGCATGTTACCGGTGCCCGAGTTATTGATTTGCCCTGGCAGGCGCCTGTTTCGGCCAATGTTGCTAGTGATGTTGGTACGAGCAATCCCAACATGGTCACTATTTCTGCCCAAGTTCTTCGTGCACATGTGGCTTCTATAGATTTGCAGATGAAACAGCTTAAGGCTCTTCGCACCTCCCTTATGGAAGCCCTTTCCCTTTCTGGTCAAAAAGGGGGAGAGGAAGTTGACGCGAACATAGGGGGAGACAATGCTGATGGAGAAGATGTTGCCGAGAATGAGGATGATACTGCTGCTAATGCTGAAGATGTTGTTGCCGCCGAAGCCTTGGCGAGCCTTGCTCAAGAGAAGAGGAGGAAGCGAATTCGCGCGCAACAAGGTTTTGAAGAAAATGATGAAGATGCAGCAAAGGAGGAAGAGGAAGCACAAGGGCGAAGGAACTTCGACATCCCCTCGACGGTCGAAGAGGGTTCGAAGTCAATAAGTTCCTTTATTCTGTTTGTTTTGATCAATGTTGGTTTGTAATGTTGGTTTGAGTTTTAACAACATTGGGTGTTTTGTTTAGGGGGAGTTTTCTATCTTAGGGGGAGTTAGTATTTTTATTTTCATTTGTATTTGCGTCTTAGTATTTTGTCCAGAAAGGCAAAAGGGGGAGATTGTTGAGGAATTTATTCTTGGCAATAATTCCTATTTTGTTATTTGCCTTTCTTGGTCACAAAATAAGTTAGGAAACTAGATTTAGGATAATATTATGTTTCCTAGTTTATGTAAAAGACTTTAATTATTCCTATATTGTGTTTAGGATTTGTTTTTATATTTTTACCAAGTTTAGGATTTTAGGTTGTCTACTTAAGACACAAGTACTCCTAATACTTGGACACACTTGACGCACGGATTTTTTGAGAGATCAAGACGCGCGGAATTCTTGAGAGAAGGACGCACGACACAAGACGCAAAAAACAAGAACACGAAGAAGTGATATCTACTTGGAGCCAACGTTCGTGATAAACAAGATCTTTGAAGTTGCGTGACCGACAAAGAAGATCTTGCCATTCCGGCAACAAGTATTTAGTATCAAGTTTCTTAATATTTAGTTTTCATATATTACTTTATATTGTGTATTGAACTTAAAAAGAAATTAATATAGTTTTCGGGTTTGTACACCCAAGTTCACAAGTATTTTACTTGTGAACTGAATTTGTTTAATCGTGTTCTCGTGTTTTAATTTTCGCTGCATAAATTTAATTTACTCTGGTCGATGTTGTTAACTGATGTTGGTAACATTGATTAATAACATCGTGAATTTGAGAATTATTCTTATATCCATAGACCTTCTAATTTTACAATTCTAATCTCTTTTAGACTTTTCCGGTCATCTCAGCTCAAGTCTGTCTATGATATTTTTAGGTCGATCACCCTCAAATTCTCATGGAATTCACTTTCTATTTATTTTAAACTTGGTTAAGTTGATTTGGGCAACTAGTAGCTGGTGCTTATAACTGGTAGTTAATTGTAAAATACTACTTGGTAAATCAGTTGATTGAAGGTTAATTTAATATAAATATTATTGATATATATACATATATATATATATATATATATATATATATATATAAAATTAAGAAAAATGTAAAAATAATAATAAATAAAGATTTCCTAAAAGTATTTTTAAAAATTAAGATAAAAATATAAACAATGATACCAAAGTAATTATATTGATAAAAAAAAACCTTATGTATAAAAATAATTTTTATGTAGAATTATAAAATAATATTTTATTATATTAAAAATAATATTTTATAATTAGAATAATAAATAAAGACTTCCTAAAAAAATATAAAGAATGATATCAAAACAATTACTTTGATAAATAAATATTTTAATATATCTAAAAATAATATTTATGTAGAATTATAAAATAATATATTAGTATATATATAATAAATATTTTGGCAATTGTTTTTCTTAGGTGCTAATTTATTATTCTAGTGGTGCTAATTAAGGTTTAGCAAATTATATTTGAGTTCAAAACATCAGCAAAATCGGGAAAAAAAACTTGTCGTAAAAAACATGTTGCTAATTATAATAATTGTAACAGGGCATGCTAAAATTCCAAGAGCAAACGGTATATTTTTTTTAACTGACCTATGTTCGAGAGGTTGCTATGATAATTATTATTTTTTAGCTACTGTCTAGTTTTGTACCACTAACTTTGTTCAACCATCTTCTGCTACTGTTTCTATACCGTGATGCTAAGATTAGTGTCTTCTAATGCTAATCGCTGATATGGTGCTATGTATATGAGTTTTAATCATATTAATAGTGTGATTTGGTGTTAATTTAGCA
This sequence comes from Phtheirospermum japonicum, assembly GCA_014905375.1. Lineage (NCBI taxonomy): Eukaryota > Viridiplantae > Streptophyta > Magnoliopsida > Lamiales > Orobanchaceae > Phtheirospermum > Phtheirospermum japonicum. Next base: position 1,132,024 of record BMAC01000020.1, read on the forward strand.
TGTACATGATGCTAGGTTGATTTTGAAGCATTTGATTTTTGTGTTGTGACATTTTATTTTTGGCATTTACAAATTTGTTTGTGAATTTTCACATTATCTGGACGAAAACATAGTGTGTTTTTTTTTTGTTTTTTTTTTGGTGCATTTCTTTTTTTAATTTTAATTTTACACCAGCAAAATAGATTAATTTTAATTTTTTAATAGATTTTCTAAAACTAAATTGTAAAATTAAAATTAAAAAAGGAAATAATAAATAGAAAATCTATTAAACTAAACTGAAAACCTAAAAAAGAACCCTTGAAAAAAAAAAGAAAGAAAGATAAAGAAAAACTCGAAAAAAACTAAAAATCCTAAAAAAAACATACAAACTCTTCAAAGAAAAAGCTCAACAAACTCTAAAAACTAGAGAACCCATACAAATTAAATAAAACAAATAAAATACGAACTCCAAATAATAATAATAATAATAATAATAATAATAATAATAATAATAATAAATTGGATCCTGCCAAAAGGAATGTACTCCGTTGGACGGGTGTACACAAGTTTTTGTCCTAATGGTTAAGAAAAATATCGGCCACTAAAGCACGTACGGGCTCGTAGGATATATCAACGGAATAAAGCTCTCCTAGGCCTCAATGCTATCAATCTTGTCGCCAAAAAGGACCTCCTTAATTACTTGATTAATAGCATTTCCCTTATCCTGCATTGAGTTGCAAGATGAACCAAAAAGCTGGTTCGAAGGAAAAGTGGAGAAAAAACAAAAATACGGCTACTCACCTTTATCCCAATGGCAATTGCTGTTTTCAGCTGTACAAGTTCGCCTAATCTTAACGAACCTTCCTTTTTATCTCTTAAAAAGATGAGTGGCACATTTCTTGCATCAGCCAATGCTGGCAGATGTTTAGTCAGCCATCGAGGATTGCAGTCAGATACTAATAGAATTGCCTACATTCACCCAAGTAATATATATGAAAAATAAACTAAAAATCAATCAACTTAAATGGCAAGAATAGAATAGGACACTAATAAGAAGAAAAAAGGTTAGAATAAAAATTGTTTCATAAAGTGAATTTGACTCGAATAAAATGAACAGGACATAAAAAGCAGAAAATCAATAGTTGTAATATTGGTTTCTTAGCTGGATAAAGATGGGAAACAAAGTTGGATTGAGTGCTACTTCAAGTACAAAATAACAAGACAAAAGGTTTTCCAAATTTCTCTAAGTTACTCAACTAGGATTTCTAATAAGTTCTGTTGGAAGTGCACCATGTTTTGCTGCTCTCGCAAACATATTAATATCCAACATTTTTGGATACTTTAAACAGTAAACAGCAATCAAACAAGTTTTTGGCAAATAATTCAATGATTGATCTTGTGACATCATATCTAGAAAAGAAATATAAAGGTATGAACAGAAGACTCTTCAAGCAATATTAAAATATGTGACGATCATTAAGGCAAACCGTGAAAATTCTGAATTTTCATGGAACTGGTTGATTAGCATTTTACTGGGTAAGGTTAAGTCTAGTCTCCTCCTTCAGTAGTTGTAAAAGATGTTTTCACCTTGTACGTAATGCAACACTACTAAAGTTTCACGTATATTCTTAAATCTATTTATTTCCGAGAAGCTAATGAACATAGAGGTAGACAATTTGGGGCACATAAGCAGATATTTCAACATCAGATCTTTTAACCAGAGGCCACCATACACTAAAACTACTAAAGAAATAAACACTTCTAACAGAAATCAATTGCACGTCATTCAAGGATCAAACTTCAAAGCATCATATATGTAGAATGGAGCCCAAAAAAGCATTATCAACAAAAGATAGCCAGAAACGAATGGGAAACACACATCACACGAAGTTCTAAAACAGGGGCCCACACAGCAAGTAAGAAACCTGAAGATCCACACAAGGGGCTTTTCCACTATCATCAACATCGTCTGAAGAGATTTTAGTCCTCCCATGATTCAAGGGCATTCGCTCAAGCGCACGTGTGACTTCATTTACTCCGACTGCAAATTGTTGCTGGTGAAAAAATAAAAATAAAATCAACGTGTTTATTTCATTTCATCTCTAGAAAAATGGCAAGCAGTATAACAATTTACAACAGAATAATAAAAACCTTGATCCAGAACTTCAGAGGCAAAGCTGAGTCAACAACCCTTGCAGATTCAATCTCCCTGCTCCCGAAAAAAAAAATTTATAAGAAGCTGAAAAGAATTAGAAGCGAAGCATAATTAACTACAGAGCAACATCAGAACATAGTAAAAGAATCTGAATTTAGGACCTTTGAATTGATTTGAGGAAACGAGCGAGGGTTTCTCCTTCAAAGCAACTGCATAAGCATTCTTCAATTAGCAACCATCATCAGATTCGCATAAAGAAAATAAGAAGAGGATTTGATTTATATACAGTTGGGATTGAGGCGGGGGATTGTGAATAGAGTTGGACAAGGCTCCGGCGGCCACGCCACTTTTGTTCTTGTTTCGCATGATGTTTGCTGGAGCCCCTCTAATCTGAATAGTCTGCTTCTATTCCTGTTCTATTCTTGCCATAACAGAAGAAAAGAAGAAAACATTATGCAAAATACTTATAAACCCAACTCCCCACACCAAAATACATGAAGCAGCAGCAATAAAAACTCATGACATAAGATTAGAATTAAAAAAAAAAAAAAAAAGGGGGGGGGGGGGGGGGGGGGGGGTAAGAGTAGATTATTAAGGTATCCAGCTATCCAAGAAGATTACCAGATACATATCAGCAAGTCCTTGATCAGGAAAATTGTATGCTTCCATCCCAGGACTTGCCAATCCTACAGAGATATAGTTATACTTAAATGCTAATAGAGCTTACAGAGAAACTGTAAGCTTGATAATAAGTAAACCCACTTGAAACGTGATCTATGAAAAATGTCAATTTATTATAGGAAAAACAATATTGTGCGAAGATTTTCCATAACTGTTAGAACACATTTTACATATACTTAAAACGTATGGTATATGAGAGATATAACCTTATATGTTATCTCGGTTTAATTTGCTAAGTCTGGAGTGCATCTTTTATACAGTTACTGCTTTAAGAAATAGATATCAAGGGTTTATCCGAGTTGTATCGCATTATTTGCCAATTATAAATCAATTTTTTTATCCAAAATCACAATAACATAGAATTTTCCCTTAATCAAGGAACAAGTTCCGGCAGCATCCATTAACCCTTAAAACCCCCATGGAAAACATTGTGTTGGATTCAAATTAAGCACAAGGGAAATTTAGTATGATGCCAGACATCGCTTGAACAAGAAAACAAGAAAAATAAAAAAGAAAGTTCTCAACTCAATCAATCCCCAAGAAATCAAGTCAAACACATAGAACTCCCCCAAGCTAAAGAAAGATAACAACAGAAATATACCCTAAATTTGGAACCCAAAATAAACTTCGACATAACATGAATACTCCAAGCAAACCCTAAATTCAAAACATGTGGATTTACCTATTATTAAATATATGTTACAAAGGAAACGAATCGTTAAGAAAATAATAATAATTAAAAAAAGCGCGTAGATAAAGAGAAAGAAGAAGAGAAAAAAAAAAAGTTACCGCAAAAGAAAGAAGAACAGAATTAAGCCATGGTTGACCCAAGAAGCAGATGGAAGATAAAACTTGAATGTTACGTGAATCGAATTATTGATTACCGGAGAGATTTTGTGCGCGATAACTATTACCGTATTAATATTATTATTATTAGTAGGTCTTGGGTAGACCGGTCTTTAAATTGACCCGGACCCAATCGCTGCCCACCCAGACCCAAAATCGGAACCAAATCAAGTATCAAAACCCTCCAAATCGGAACCAAAATCGCGGCTCCAATCCATCTTCTTCAGAAAATCGCAAAATCGCCCCCTTCATTCTTCAGAAAAATCACCGGCAACTCCCCCTTTTAGCAAAATCGTCGGCGGCTCCTCCATTATTCAGAAAAACTCTCAGCTCCACACAATCGTCATCGCGGTGGTTTTAAACCATGAATTTCAAAGATCCAATTCTCAAAATATCTCGAAAATCAAATAATTGAAGCAGCGGAGGGTCGACCTGGGTAATAGGTTCATTTTCGTCTCGAGCCTGCGGAGCGGTGTGTTCATTGACTCGGAGAGGCTGCATCTGTTGAAGAAGGATGGGCCGGTTCGTGGTGAAGAACACGATTTCTCAGGTATCGAAGAAGCCGATATTTATTATTCATCCTTTGATAAGAACACGTGTGGGGTTGGGTTTGTGGTGGATCTTTCTAATATTTAGTAAATTGTCTGTGTTGTTTGAGTTTGGTGGTGCGTTTTATGCAAAGATGATTCGTTGTATTAGAATGCAAATGGTGTTTCAATCTGATGTTTAGCAACACCATGATCAAATCATATATGAAGAATGGGTGTGTTTTGCAATGATCTAAAGATGCTTGACGAAATGCGTAGCAGAGATTTTATTTCTTGAAAATAGATTTCGAGGTTTGTCTCTGAAGGAAACGCAAACAGGTCTTTGTTGTTCAACGAAATGAAAACGGAGGTGGATTTGAATGAGGTAATGTTGATCGTGATTCTTCAAATGGTGGTGGTTTTCTTGTTCGTGATTTCTCCGAGCGTGGAGGCGGTGGGGTGCCAGGCAGGGAGCTCGGCCAGCTTGTCAATGGCAGACTTGGCTTTCTTGATGAGCCAGTCGACGACCTTCTGGGGTGGTCGTAGCCGAGGCGGTCCTGAACGTCGTAGAATTGTATGGCGGTGAGGCGAACGCGGCGGTCCCTATGGCCCTTCACAGTGCAAACCTTGATGTGCCGGTCCTTTCTGTCGGTGGACCGGCCTGCCGGAATTCCATGGATGTGGGAGCCACGTGCCCTTTCGAGGTTTGCGGCTTATGAAGCTGGGGTTGAGCGATTCGGAGGGAAATATGATGATATTACTGTTGTTGTTGCTTACGTGATCAAGCTGTTGTTGATATCAGCAACTTTAATTGTACATAGAGATTTTTTGGCATCGTTGCATTGATAATTTGTTATAATATGTGAATTGTGATTGTAGTTTATTCTGACTGTAGCTATTATTTTGTAGTTCTAATTAAGCTCTGCGCTTTGTAGAACACTTATTGTAAAAGAAGCTGATTTGTATATATATAAAAAGAAAAGTGTAAGAAAGAGATGGATTGCATCATGCCACGTAATTCTGATGAGAAATATACTTAATTAGATGATCAATAGTTTGATCATTAAGTGTAATGTTTTCTAATTTTTGTTGTGATTTTTGGGTTTAGAATGCATTTTATGGTCCTTGTTTTACTATAAGATATTTATTCATGTTAGGTTTTATTATATAATAGAAGGAAGCCTATTCAGTTATTTGTGTTTTGTATTGATTCATTATGCAGTTTGAATTTTTTTTTTTTAAATACAATATTAGTTGTTAAGGATGACCCTTACTTGAATTATATTTTGTGATACTTTATCTATATTTTGTGATACATTAACTATTTTTTGTGATACTTTAACTATATAAAGTAAAAAAAATGAAAAAACAAAATACATAATCATGTTATACTTTAACTATATTTTGTAATACCTTTACCTTAATTTGTGATACTTTTACTACAATTTGTAATATTTTCATTAAAAACTATAATAATAATAATAATAATAATAATAGATATTCCTATAGAAATCTTTTGCAATACTTTTATACAAAATTATAATACTTTTACTACAATTTGTGATACTTATATAGAAGTATAAAATATAATTTTTTTTTTTTACTTAAAGTTGTAATACTTTTAAATCAAATTGTAATATTTTGTACTAAATTTAAGATACTTTTACTATAATTTGCAATATATTTACATAAAACTGTCATATAAATTTGTAATACTTCTAACTAATTTTGTAATACTTTTAATACAATATATAATACTTTTATTCACAATTAAAATTTGCGATACTTTTACTATGTTTTGTAATACTATGTTATATTTTGTGATACTTTAAAAACACTTTGTAATACTTACTATAAAAATATAGAGACGTAAAAAAATATATATAAATATAGACGAACTATATTTTGTAATACTATAGTTATATTTTGTGATACTTTAACAACACTTTGTAATACTTTAACAATATTTTGTGTTACTTTTAATTTACAGTATAAACTATAATATATAGTATTTAAATACCATAGATGTAAATAACATAATTCAAGTATAAAAAACTTGTGATATTTTAATAATTTTTTGTAATACTTTAACAATAATTTGTGATACTTTAACAATATTTTGTGATACTCAAATAACTTGACTTAAAAATGTTACTTAACTATGTTTTATTGTAAAAATATGTATAAAAGACTTGTGATACTTTAACAATCTTTTGTAATACTTTAACAATATTTTGTGATACTTAAATAACTTGAGTTAAAAATAGTACTTAACTATACTTTAATTAAAAATAGGTATAAAAAACTTGTGGTATTTTAATAATCTTTTGTGATACTTTAACAATGTTTTGTGATACTTTAACAATGTTTTGTGATACTCAAATAATTTGAGTTAAAAATATTACTTAACTATGTTTATTGTACGAATATGTATAAAAAACTTGTAATACTTTAACAATATTTTGTGATACTTAAACAACTTGAGTTAAAAATATTACTTGACTATACTTTAATCAAAAATAGGTATAAAAAACTTGTGATATTTTAACAATCTTTTGTGATACTTTAACAATGTTTTTTGATACTCAAATAACTTGAGTTAAAAAATGTTACTGAACTATGTTTTATTGTAAAAATATGTATAAAAAACTTGTGATATTTTAATAATTTTTTGTAATACTTTAACAATATTTTGTGATACTTGAACAACTTGAGTTAAAAATATTACTTAACTATACTTTAATTAAAATTAGGTATAAAAACTTGTGATATTATAACAATATTTTGTGATACTTTAGCAATCTTTTGTGATACTTTAACCATGTTTTGTGATACCCAAATAAGAATCACATCATTCTCAAATCAAATAACATTAATACAATGTATGCACAAGATATGATACCAACATTCCAACACACTCTATCCCTGCAACAAACTCATAAACCAAAAAAAAAAAATTAAAATATCACGACCAATTAAGCTAATTGAACTAATTGAACTAATAATAATAATAATAATAATAATAATAATAATAATAATAGTGCCGCAAACAAATCATTGGACCCCATTTTTTCATTAATTGCAGCCTCGAATGGATGTTCTTCTTCGTTAACACGAGGCGTAGCAACAATAATAGTTTTAGGTACATAACTCATGTCGATCTTCGAAACCCGGTCCTCGGCGTCAATGATCAGCTTCATGTAAGAATTGTATGTATTGGGAGTAAATCAAGCACCTGAGAACAACCAAACACTTCATGCCCTAATCAAAATGAAAAAGTCATGTAACAGAGGACAAAGAAGCAGTCTAATGAAAAAAGTGAGTAAATTATTAATGAAAATCAAGTCTCAAGTGTAGTATTTCCTGAAAATCTAAGCTTAAGCATACATCAGTTTTCCAGAGTACATATACGAACTGAAAGTTTATCTTAAAATCACATTCAAGCGCACAACACGATGTCAACTTATATTAGAAGTTAAAATATGATTAATTAATCCAATTGCGCCTCAAACAAAACTCAAAATATCCTTGGACATATCACCAAAAAATAAAAGATGATTAGTAATTGACTACAGTTCTTTCACAGACCAACACTACCTTTGTGAAATAATGTTCACACCAAATCAAGAGAGGGCCACATTTTTTCAAACCCCACTACATGAAAATAGAGGTTTTTTCGGCCACATCCTCTTCCAAATTCTAGAAAAAAAAAATGATTTAACATTCACAAACTACAATAAATTAAATGCGGACCTCAATGAATAACTCCAAATATTCATTGTTAGCCATTTTTTGCTCCATTTTCTATTCAAGATTGACCGTGCTATATAATTTCAGAGAAGAAAAATTGCTCAAATTCTCAAACAGATCTGTCAAACCCTAGTACTAATTTACCTTGAATAGCCACAAAATTAGAAAACTTGAACATTTCCCCTCATAATCGAGATCATCTGGGCCTCAGATGAACCCCACACCGTTAGTTTCACTCAACTATGAGAACCACCATATCTTCCGGCGAAACTTGAGTCTCGTAAAACTCCAAAAACTCATTAAAATCAGAATCCCGACCATCCGAGGACCAAAATTGTATATCTTGCACGTCTTCAATCAATTTGTTGCTGGTCACTTCCGTGAATTTTAGTGTGTGATGGTGGGTTGTAAACCTTTTGTAAGAAGTGTGTGAGATTGTGGTGAGGAGAGAAGAGAGGGAGAGGAGCGAATCCGCATATGTTCTTTATTCAGTATTATTATTATTTGTGTTAATAATGTGGATGGGTTAGAGATCAAGCAGATCGGGCAAGGGCAACTGGTGGGTCAGGTAATTGGGTTTGGTAAAAAGCGGTCTCATACTATGAGACCGGTCTCACCCAAGTATTTGCCTATTATTATTGGTGTGTGTTTTATTTGATAGGTATTTCAAAGCAGACGCGGTTAAGAAAAGGGTTTAATTAAATAAATAATATATTTTAATAAAAATTAAAAAAATATCATAGTTTCAAAAAAAATTTGATTTTTTGTGGCTCACATTCTAGAAGGTACAAATATTAACCGTTCTAGAATGTGAGTGGGACGCCATTCCCGGGGCGCCCCGGGCCTAAAGTGACATTCTAAAAAGTAGTTATAAACAACCGTTCTAGAATGTGATCGGACGTCATTCCAAGGGCGTCACGGCTCCGGACCTAAAGTGACTTTCTACTCTTTTTTGGGATGAAATGAATTTTTTTTTAACATTTTCACGAAATTAATAATTTTCTCATTTACATATAAAATCAATTTTATAAATAATTAAGAACTAAACAAGAAACGAATAAATTCGAATTTTTACATAATTAATAATTTCTCACAAAATAAATAAATTAAGACTTTTTTCACATAATTAAGAATTTTACACAAATTAAATTAATTGACATATTAACAAATTTAATTATTCACATAATTAATAATTTCATCACAAATCAATAAATTTAAGTTTCACAAACATATAAATTATTAATTATGTTTGTATAAATACAAACGGGATATAGTTAAATTTCACAGACATATAAATCAATCAATGGACATATATATAAGCGGGATATAGATAGATAGATAGATATATTATATAAACTTGTATAAATAAATTTTAAAAAAATAAATTTTCCATTCTTCATCTTCATTCATGACAAACAAATATTCAACCATTTATGAATCCTCCATTATGCTTTGTTCCGAGTGAAAATTGTGAATAAAATTACACCCTTGAATTTGAAAAAGTAACAAAATAGTTGAGTATACTTATTTCTATCGATGAGCTAATTCCAGGAAAACCCTCCATGAGTTAATATCCCTATTTACAAAGTGAAGTAGAAATTCACGACCAAGTTATACAAAACCAATAATATCTAAATCACTTCCTCCCGAGGATCCAATTTAGCCCTCTATATTCACTTTGTGAACACATTTTTTTTTGTTCTTGAATGAAGAATCATAGCTAGCAAAGTACCCAAAACAGATAAAAAGCCCCAAATCATAAAAGTTGTTTGATAGCATTTATGTCCCACGCAATTACCTTTTTCCCCATTAACTCCTCTGTTGTAAAGAAATGCTGAAAAATTCCCAAACAAGAAGGATCCAATTGGAATATTCAAAACCACAATATTATGATTTACTCCAAAATTCTTGGCCCCAAAAAGCTCCGTAGTTGTGGACACAGATATTGAAGTAATTGCGCCGGTGCAAATCCCTATAATTGTTGTAGCTATGTAGAGCGCAATGTCATGGCCGCTGACTAAAAGTATGGAAAAAGCTCCACACATTGGGGCCATCATAGCTCCCATGGCCGTCATCGTCGATAGCGCCCATTTTTTTCTGAAACGGCATTGTGACACGTGTTATAAATATAACCATATTTATACAATATTTATCTTTTTTTTTTTCAAATCATCAACCACGTATGATCATAGTACAGTGAACGCACCGTGCCCCCAACCTCATACATTTACATCAATTGATTTTCTAATATTCCATGGTATTTCGATGCACAATGTAAATGTCATGTATGTGTACTAGTATGACATGTTTTTATATAGGTGGATCCAGAAAACTTCACCATGAGATCGACGCCACCAATGTATACATCGCTTTTACTCACAATATATATATTAAGAAAACAGTCGATGCATGATAATAAAATCTAGCATTGAGCCTTGTCGAGTAGTGTTTACTCACTTGTAGGTGCTGACTAGGGTTCGAATCATAAGTATTTCAATTAACATAACATATTTTGTGTGTGTGGGAGAGAGAAATGTACTTTGAGAAAAAGTAGAAGAGGAGAGATGGCAGCAAGCGACCGAAGAAGCCGAACGCAGAAGACAACGAAACCAACGAAGAAGTCCCCGAACACCCCCTCGACTCGGCAATTTGCCCAAGGTTGTTCAAATACACCAAGCCAAGAGTCGCGCCAAACAAATATGCAAAGAAATACAACCAAAATTCCACTCTTTTTAACATCAACATTGTCCCAATTTCCTCTCCAGAAACATCACCACATTCGTTATCCACCGATAAAATATTATTATTATCGTCGTCGTCCTGCATTATCAAAATGCACTTTTGCTGCACCCTTTCTCTAACTTCCTCCACCAACGGCGTCACAAGGGGCAGCAACAAGAACACCAACAACCCGGTCACCACAAACAACGGTGGCCAAAACCAAGTTAAACCCAAACTTGTGATCACCGCAAACACACCCGTAAACACAGTGATTACGAACAAAGTCCAAAACCCTCCCGCAAGAAACCTCGATTTCCCGCCACGGACGTGCCTGGCTAACGGCGCAACCAAAACACAAACGATTAACGGCAAAACAGAGTTCAACAACAGAAACAATCTGGCCCTCTTCGAAGAAGATGAGGAATTAGAACCATTAATCACCCCGACCAAATCCGTATAAATCTTGGCGCTCAGCCCAGCGTAGCTGGTGGACAAACCGACAGCTATCTGCCGGTCGAGCGGGAAATTATGGATGGCCAGGACGTAGCAGACGGTGTTGATCCAGCAAATGCTGTTTCCCGCCAAGACGGTGAGCGCGAACACGTGCCAGTAGGAGAGGGAGTGTATGAGGCCGGCGAGGAATAGGTATTGGACGCCGTAGCCGACGAGACCGAGGGCGGAGCCGATGAGGAGGACGAGCCAGAGGGGGAGACGGCGGGCCACCACGCCGGAGATCCAGCCGAGGAGTTTACCAGCGTCGGAGGCGGAGGCGAGGTTGTTGAGCTGGAGTTGGGATATGGAGAGGGTTTTCTTGAGGTGGGAAGAGTAAGCCGGAAAGTTGGAGTTTGTGCCGTTGATGGATTGGAGCCAGATGGTGGCCACCAGGCTCAGCCATTGGAGAGCCATTTTGATCGATGATGTGTTGAATCAAATTACGAATATGGAGACAATATCTTTTCCGATTCAGAAATATTAACACATAATCTTGCTCATACAAAATCAATTGTGTAAACATAATAGGATTAGTTAGTAATCCGATTAATAATACGGTGATATTGTGAATTTTTTTGAGATGGGTCTATCAATTATGAGGATTTGATTATATGTGCAACATCCTATGAATTAAAATTGCTGCAACAAAATGTATCACATGAACTATATATGAAACAAAAGGCGAGAATCGAATCCTATTGACCAAAAATAACATTTCTTTCGTTAAAGTGTAAATTCTAATATCGGGTATAGATATGAATATACGGTCATAATGAAGTAAATACTAATATCGTGTATGGGTATAAATTATACGATCATAATGAAGAAAAAACAGTATGGCCTTGGATTTTTATAAAAATGAAAGTTATATTGAAAATAATATTTCCGCAGTATTTTTTTTCCAAATTATTGAAGGCATTTATGGAGTATTTGTTTAAAAACAATGAATTGTACTATAATTATTTGCTCAATTATCTAGTAATCTTTAGAAGTTAAATACAATTTTTATAATCTTCCAATTTTTATATGGTAAGTCGCAATAAAAATGGAAATATCGGGCCAAAAAAAAAAGAAAAAAAAGACAATTAAAATATCATAAATTGGGATTAGTTATTACAAAGAAAAAAAGTCACAAATTAAAATAATTTGTTTTTGTTTTTAAAACTATGAAATGTTTTTCTATTTAAAAAAGACAATGTTAGTATGTATATTTTTAATGTCATAGTTTTTTTTTTAATTATTTTTTTAGTTTTTTTAAAATCATTGAGTAGGAATATATACATTTAGCTTATAATAATAATAAATAAGAAAAATAATTATATTACTGAATTGCCGAGGCATTTCGAATTGTTTGTTGACACGAACAAAGGTTGGGAAAACTTATAAAATTATCTCAATTAATAAATTTAGATCGAATAACAAGTTACAAGTAATGTCTCTTTAAATGCTTTTAAAATTAGTTGTACGAACTCTTTAATACAAGAAATACAAGAAGAGTATAAGATAAAATCATATATTTTCTATTTTTATAAATCTCTTGTAAAAATAAATATTGTTCTCCTAGAATTGTATTAGTTTTTACTCTAAAAGTTTGTGATAATTTTATAAGAACCTATAATATTATTTTTAAAAACATTCAAAAGTTTCACTAAAATCTATAAATATTCACATTTACATAATTTTATAATATAAAGTTCTACAAAATTATATTATAATAGAGTATGAAAATCAACGGACTTAAAAAAAAAAAAAAAAAATCTTACAGTACATTCACTTTATCATAACCATGTATTAAAGTCATCTATTCCCATTGTTCATGCATTAAGATTTATTTGTATAAAGATTTATTTGTATATCGTAAATCTAAATAAATCTCTCGCACCCGCCGAAATAGATGATTGTCACCTAATTAAAGTGGTTCCTGATTTTGATTTATTTGTAATTGTAACAACGTAAATCCAAATGAATCTTTGACACCAACACAAATAATCTTTTCTTAATACAAGAAATATTGATAAAATAAGTTATTAATTGGTGTCCTGATTTTATGAATTTTTAAGTTATTGATTCCATAGAATTATAATAAAATTATGTGAATTTTATACTTGGAATTATGTGAATATTAATAAATTTTAGTATAATTTATTGAATGTAATCAAATATAATATTATAAATTATTATAAAACTATTTAAACCCCGTATATTACAGGTGATTTATTAAAAGATAAATATAAAAAATATTGATGATAATTACAGAGTTTTAAATTTAAAATTAAAAATTCAAAAATGATATTGTATTTTATTAAATAACTTTGTAAATATAGAATAATAATGAGTAAGGTCGTGTTACACAAAGACTAATTTTTTAAAACTAATGAATAATGCAATTATGAAAGCTTAATGTTATTTAGACTAATAAAAATTATTTATTTATCTAATAATTAAATCTAACAATTCAAAACAACTCAAGAAAAAATGTTTGGGGCAATTCCCATATGATCCAATAGATAAATGTTTTATCCCAAATACTCTAATGAAAATATTAACTTCTCATATAGTCAATTATCTTCCCATTTAATCTAAACTACTACATAACAATACTACTTTACCCTTATTAATGATTTTTTTTCCTTTCAATTTTTTTTTCTTTATTCAACATTTAATATAACCAAAATTCATACTATTACATGACATTTTCATATCATTGTCACCAACCGGTAACGACGAATTTCATACTACACTGTGCATTTCATACTACAGTCGGAATTTCATACTACTAATTTTTATAATCTTAATCATTATAGGAAAAATATCACAATACGCCGTGATATTTCATACTATATTATGTAATTATTTTATGAAATATGTCACACTAAAATACAACATTATTTTTCACAATTTTATATTTTTAAATTTTAATTTCACGCTATATATGAAATTCAAACTGGTATTGTGAATTTTCATACTAAAATTTCACAAAATCAATAAAATTTCTTACTATTATATTTTAAATACATCCTACTATTATTAAATTACATACTATTATATTTTAAAATTCATACTAACATTATCAAATTCATAACTCTACTAAAATTCAAATAATTAATAAAAATACTATAACATTTTAAAATTAATAATACTATTATCAAATTACATACTAACCCTACCAGATTACAAACTACATTATGCAATTTTTTTTGAAAATTTTTGATTAGACTGTCAAGTTTTATATTAAATTGCACGAGATAATTTCATACTACACAATATCTTCAAAACAAAAATGCATACTGCAACGAGCATAATTTCATACTACTCATTACACATGAAGCAAAAAATCCCATACGCCATTATTATTATTATTATTATTATTATTATTATTATTATTATTATTATTATTATTATTATTATTATTATTATTAGTTTTAGTTTTAGTTTTTTAGGTGTAGGGGTAGTTTTGATAATTTAAGTTGTAATTTTGATTAAATGGGATAGATTTGACTAAATGGGATAAAAAAGAATTCATTAGAGTATTTCGCAATTAATGGTAATGGGAATGTAGTAAATGGGAATTTTCCCAAAATATTTTAGGGGTTCGAGTTTAATGGTTTATTCGATAAATATCATTATAATTACTCAAATACTTGTTCACGACTCAATTCATTATAAGACAATAGTAAAGTTAGCTTAATCTTCCTTTCGAATAAATTGTTATAAATAAGAAACAGTATGTACATTCGTAATAATTTCAAGTCTCTTGATCTAATTGACTAATGGGTCTTGTATTCTTATTATACTTACAAGCCTCATTTATCGATGTGTGATTCGCAAAAGTTGAATAACATGAAAATTGTAAAGAAATTATGTACATTAAATAGCGAATACAAGAATAACAAAAAGGTCGTACTTGAACAAATATAAATCCACAATCTCAATTACCCATCCACCATCCAACCCTAGAATACTAAACATATTGCAATCAAAATCAAAAGATGTTCTACAATAAACCATGTTCAATCCAAAATAATATAAAAGATAAAACCCGCAAAGTTGGATATTCAATCTCATTCTTCGTTACTTCTCATGTGTTCTTCGTCTCCAAGCGTTTCTTATGTGTTAAAGTCCCCCAAATAAGGTTTAGACTTGATACACACACAAAAAAAAGAGGATTCTTGAGCGAAGAAAGAAACAAAAACACATCCAAAAAAGGTAAGAAGAGAGTTGTCGGGCATATGGTCTGACCGCTAGTGACCCTAGCTCTAACAAATTTCATAGTAAATTTCTCGATAGAACTTCGATTCACAAACGGTAAAAAGCATTGTGAAACCACCTCAATTATATTTATGGGAAGTTCTATGGTGCCGTGAAGGTACCATACCTCACCTATTATCAACCATTAGATCAATTCAAAGTTATAAATATTAAAAGATGGATGGATGTAAATGCACGTAGAGCGAGAGGCATGGTACCGTGAAGGCACCGTAGTCATTTCCTATATTTATAGTCATTTATTATACATCTTCACCCTCCAGTTGACTTAAACTTTATCAGCATTCTTGTACCCACAAATTTGATTAGCACAAATTTGTCTTATTTTAGTTAGTATTTTAACTCGTTTTTATTGTTGATTTTGATGAAAGTTGGATAAATTGAGCATATTTTCATAATTTCTTATCTCCAACTTGTTTTTATCATATTTTAATTAATTTTATATTTATTTTAGGTATTTAGAAGTATTTGAGTTTAGACTTAGTCAAGGATGGGCAAGCGAGTAGAGTTTCAGCGAAAACGGGCCGCGATTTGAAGAATTTGAAGCTTCCGACTTTCTATAACGGATATTCATCTGGAACCGTTATAGTAGCCTCCAGGCCAAGCCTGTCGAGCACTGCCGACCAACCTGCCGAGCGCTGCGCACACCTACCGACCAGTCCGCCCGCGTCGACCATTTTACGTCGGTCTACGAAATAACCGTTATAGAAACCCTTATCGACGCCAATGCCCCCAAACTCTCTCTGTTGCGTCAATCCGAACCGCGTCGATCGACGCCCGGTCGACGCGACTGCACAGAAAATGCGTTTTTGAGGGTTTCTTGCTACCCAAGACTTCCCATAACTATAAATACCCTATGTATTTCGTTTTTTTACATACACAATCATATTTCTAGGGTTTTAAGCCTCTTAGGGGCTGACAACCCCAACGAGTGCCCTTCGATTTCTTAGTTTCTCTTAATAATTATTAGTTTTAAATTCTTAGACTTTAGATTAATTTAGATTCAAGATTTCATCGTGGAACGCTGTAATTTTCTTCGTTTAATTAGTAAGTACTTATCTCTTATGCTCTTTAATTTTGTTCACATGCTTTCAATTAGTTTAATCAAATCTCTTAGAATAATTATTATTTCCATGACGAATTGTGATTATGATTGTGTTGGGATTGTGATGTTGAGATTAATGATTATTGGTAGCTAGATCTAATGGGTCTAGAGCCTAGATTCGTTGTGAACCATTAATTGGGTTTTCCCAAGAGGTCGTGGAGACGAATCAAAGCTCTAGAACCCTAGTTTTCTTAAATTGTTTTATAAGTCTTTTAATTAATTTAAATGAATTCTAAATTTAATTGCTCTTAGATAATTTAATCTTAGTTTTAGATAATTAATTCTTAGTTTAAATAATCTTAGACTTAATTAATTAATTCATAGTTTAAGTAATCTTTAGATTTAATTCATTGCTCTTAGTTTAATTAATTGCTAGTTTTTAAAACTCTCAAACAAAACCCCCCCTTGTACGCGTGTTTAGATTAGTTTTATTTTTATTTTCTTATTCGTTAAATCAAACACAAAACAATCTTACGAATCTAGTCTTCCTTTGAGATCGACACGAGTCAACTTACCCACCTACAAGTGATCTCGTACTCTTGCGGGCGAGCTTTTTAAGATTGACAACTTTAAATAAAAGTAGGTGCAAAAAGTTCGAATCATAATTTTGGCACCGTTGCCGGGGAAGGCTAAAGGTTGTGATTTTTGTGTTTGCTCCTCGTGACCTTTATTTGTGTTTTAATTTGTTTCGTTTATCTTTCGTATTTGTTTGTGAATTTTCTTTTTGTTCGTTTTTATTATCTTCCGCTGGTACGTTTAATCTTGTGCGTTGAGTGTTGTGTATGCAAGGTACATCTCTCGACACCTTGGTTCAACGACCCAAGAAAAATTAAAAAAAAATTAAAAAAGAAAGGAGAATGTCTAATTACGGTATAACGTTCGATTGGCGTGGCTTTCGACCGACTATTCCATTGAGCTCTAAGATGCGGGATTACGATCTTGACTATTTCTACATAGAGCGAATCCCAATTTTTTATGGACATCCGAGCGAGGATCCAGTGAAATTTTTCCAAGAATATGAGGACATCACCCGAATTTTCCCTCTTCTCGGCCTTACGAGAGATCAAGTGCGGATGCGACCTTCCATTATGCTCTACAAGATCGGGCAAGAAAATGGTTAAATTATGCTGAGCCCGACTCCTTGCGAACATGGGATGAAGTATACGATAAATTCATGTGGAAGTTCTACACACCTAAAGTAGTATGTGATCGTTGTGGAGGCCGAGGACATTTGGCGAATGCATGCACGGTGATATTTTACGAAGAACCACATGAGGAGGTTATCACCATTCTGAATTACCCAAGCTACGACCCTTATGCCTCCCCCGACTCGATTCCTTCATACCCGAGCTATGGAGAATACACTCCACCTATTCCAGATGATTAGGACGAGAAGTTAAAAGCGTGAAAGCAAGACTTATCTAAGACTATGGAGAATTTTGAGACAATGTTTGGTCAAATAATGGCTTCTTTAGCAAAAAGGTCGGACGAGATAGATGAACCTCCAAGTCAACCAGAGCTGCCGATGCTTGATGTGATTTAGCCCACCTTGGATTTTGAGGATTTGAGCTTGAACGATCGTTTGGGAGATACATGTGAGGAGGAGGATATTGAGAAATTGGTTAAAATTGCTTCCCATATGCTAATCAATGAGACCTTAGACGATAATGTGGAGATATTTCTGGTGGATGCTGCGAACTCGAGTTTGATTGGTTTATTTGGGGATGATGTCGAGGATGAGTCGATTTTAGAAGATGAATTGACTCCTCTTGTGTTGGATGCTTTAGACGTCGAGGACAACGATGAATTTTTAAAACAGGCGGCGGCAATTTTAGGAATAGATTTGAAAGACATTGTTGTGGACGATGTCAATTTTGATGAAGTGTTGGAGAGGGAGTTTATTGAGCCTCATGTTATCCCACCCGAGCCTTTAATGGATTTTACTTTTGAGTTGGTGGACGAGTTTGTTGAGGAAATTTCCAAACCCCTGTGCTCGAATTTAGTTCACAATATTCTTGAAGACGTTGATGGGGATTTTAGCAAAACGAAGGAGAATGGATTGGGTGTTGATGAGTTCTTATGTTCGACGGATTTTCTCATATTCCTGAAGATTTTGGATCACCATAGGCCCGAATTAGTTGTTGATATATTCATGGTGATAGATTATTTGCTTTTTAGACCCCCGAAGCGAGTTAATATTTTTGTTCTACGATTTGCTTGCCATGCCCGCCTTGGTGATTTAAATTGCCTGCATTTACTCTTGAAGAACACTAAGGCGTGGTACGATCGTCATTTATTTTTGGATCTGGTATAGCATCGTTCGTAAAAGGCGTCGAGCTTTCGACGTTAAACAAGCTCTTCTTGGGAGGCAACCCAAGCTATATTTTCTATCCTTTGTATTTTTAGTTTTTTTTTTTTAATTTTTTTTCTATTTTACGTTCGTTTTTTTTAGGTTTCTGAAACAGGAAGAGGTATTCTTGAGGAGGGATTAATCATTAGAACGAAGAAATCAATATGGTCGATGGTTCACGAATCGCGTCGATCGACGCCAGCACCGATGCAGCGTCGACGCCCACCATCGCCCGCGTCGACCGACGCCCTGTTGACGCGACGCCCTGCCCATCTCGGCTTGCGAGTTTGAGTGGAATTCTCTTCGACCGACAACGTTCTCGCCTACGATGACTGCTTCTGCGAGTTTTAGATTTTTAATGAAGACATTTCCAATCACGAGTTCAAAGCAAAGAGTTATTGCGCGAGCCTTTTGGAGGAACTCAACTATCGAATTTTCAGGGACGTTCTCTTACCCCGTTCCTCATTTGAATTGTTTTTTTATATTTATGGCAATCATGGGATTACCGATTTTTTAGAAGGGGGATGGTTGAGTATGATTTATAATTAAAAATTTGTGCAATTTGAAAATTTCTACATGATTGATCACTATTTCTGCGCTAAATTGTGTTTGTTTGGCTTGCCTGTTGAAGTTGACTACGTATGATTTGATGGTCTTGTCTTTGAGCGTGTATAAGTGCATAAAATTTTTCAAAATTATTATTTATATTGTAAAATGGTACTTGGACGCAAATAATTTTTCAAAACCTTAAAAGCAGCGTCAATTCAAGACTTTTTCATGCAAAAAGCCTGTGAGTAGCCTGAGTGTTTATCATCATTGCATGTACTTGAATGAGTTTTGATTTGAGATCTCTTTGAAACCGTTGTGTGTAGTTGACTTGAAAATGAGGTTAAGGCACATATATAAACCATATTTCCGGCCATATTCATATATATTAGCCACTATAAATTACGAATGAGCCCCTCATAACCAAAGAATCCATGCCTATAGCCATGAGTGTTTTTGAGTCGACCCCTACAACCCATTAAAAGCGTGGGGTAGGAGTTCGTTATTTTTATTGGTTATTAGAGTTTTGGAATTTTTATTAGGAATTTATGATTTTACTAATTTTGTAATAAAAGACCACCATCCGAAAAAAATAAAAAAGAAAAGAAAAAGATCCCATAAAATTAGAAAAGGGACAAAATTTAAAAAAAGAAGAAGGAAAAGAAGGAAGGTGAGTCTAGTTGAATTTGTGTTAGTCATTGCCTACGCATTTATAAAGGCTTAAGTTTTATTATTTAATTTCTTATGAAGCCTAATGTTTAAAAGGCAAAGAGTTGTGTTTGTAGAAGAAGCGTATTATGAGCTTTAATTTCATTTAAGTGGTTTGAGCAACAAGTCGGTTTTAGAGTTGCGAGTTGAGAAACAGCCTAAGTATAAAGGTTAGGTTATGAGTGTTTAATGAGGTTTTTCTTTTGAATGAGGTGAAGCACATTGCTTCTTGATTAGATTAGTTTGGTGAGTTATTGATCACGTTAGATCGTGAGTTAGCCACACGACTTATATATTCCATACCCATCCAAAGAGCCTTACATCACAACCCGAAAACACCTTTTCTGATTCTTAGTTCGACAACACACTTAATTTGCGATTGAAAAGAGATTGATTTTAGGTTCTTGTTCACTGTGCTTGTATTTGTATGATTTGAGTGCATACACGTCCCTATAAAAAATTCTTGAGTGCTTGAGCGTACACTTATATATATTACCCTTTGTGAGGATGCATGATTTTATTTTTGAAGCGACAATGTAATAAAGGTGGAGTGTTTGAAGTTGCGTTGCATGTATCTATATTTTCAAAATTATCTATGTAGCACAACACGACTCATTGCTTGAGCTTATTTTCTTTCTTGTTATACTTCGAATTTATTATTTGTTCGAGGACGAACAAACCAATTAAGCTTGGGTATTTTATTAGCACAAATTTGTCTTGATTTTAGTTAGTATTTTAGCTCATTTTTATTGTTGATTTTGATGAAAGTTGGATAGATTGAGCATATTTTCATAATTTCTTATCTCCAACTTGTTTTATCATATTTTAATAAATTTTATATTTTTTTAGGTATTTAGAAGTATTTGAGTTTGGACTTAGTCAATGATGGGCAAACGAGTAGAGTTTCAACGAAAACGGGCCGCAATTTGAAGAATTTGAAGCTGCCGACTTTCTATAATTGTTATTCATCTGGAACCGTTATAGTAGCCTCCAGGCCAAGCCTGCCGAGCACTGTCGACCAACCTGCCGAGCGCTGCGCACACCTGCCGACCAGTCCGCCCGCGTCGACCATTTTACGTCGGTCTACGAAATAACCGTTATAGAAACCCTGATCGACGCCAATGCCCCCAAACTCTCTGTTGCGTCGATCCGAACCGCGTCGATCGATGCCCGGTCGACGCGACTGCCCAAAAAATGCATTTTTGAGGGTTTCTTGCTACCCAAGACTTCCCACAACTATAAATACCCTATGTATTTCATTTTTTTACATACACAATCATATTTATAGGGTTTTAAGGCCTCTTAGGGGCTGACAACCCCAACG
Source organism: Phtheirospermum japonicum (assembly GCA_014905375.1). NCBI lineage: Eukaryota > Viridiplantae > Streptophyta > Magnoliopsida > Lamiales > Orobanchaceae > Phtheirospermum > Phtheirospermum japonicum. The sequence goes on from BMAC01000020.1 coordinate 1,153,474, forward strand.
AGTGCCCTTCGATTTCTTAGTTTCTCTTAATAATTCTTAGTTTTAAATTCTTAGATTTTAGATTCAAGATTTCATCGTGGAACGCTGTAATTTTCTTCGTTTAATTAGTAAGTAATGCTCTTTAATTTAGTTCACATGCTTTCAATTAGTTTAATTAAATCTCTTAGAATAATTATTATTTCCATGACGAATTGTGATTGTGATTGTGT
>BMAC01000020.1:1167523-1177577 GCA_014905375.1 Phtheirospermum japonicum
AGGGATAAATCAAGGAACAACTCGCAGCTATAAACGTCCCCTATAACCCAGACGTGAAAGCCATCATCAACAAGATGACTACCTTCAGCACCTGGAAGGGCGACATGAGGCAGCCTCTTGATGCAAAGTGGTGGTTATCATGTCAGGGCCGAGTTGTATTGTCCTGTCAGCCTACACTGCTGAACTGGAGACACCCCTGGAGGACTTCGTTCCGCTTCCTGGGTCGAGTACAACTTAATGGCTTATTGTTCTCTCCAATTCCAAACTTGTATCTAATGATCGTGGCATGTATGAACACTTTTATTTGAACACATTTATTTTCCTTTATTATACGCATGGCTCGTCAACTCAAACCATCCATAACCTGCAATTAAAACCATACAAAAGCCAAACCAGATCCATTATAGTAAGCCACAAATTAAAACATGTCGCATGAATTCACATCCAAACGTAATCATATAAGATTATAGAATTCAAAATAATCACATCATAAGTCACAAACAATCCCCCCGAGCTTAAAGTAAGCTCGTAATATATTAGCTCGTGAAGACACAATCACCATAATACTAGAACATAATAGCTCGAGAAAGATATGTAAGTCAAACATATCCCTCCCAAACATAAGTAAAACAGCATAACCACTTAACCATAAAAAATAGCTCGCCAAACATAGTTATTCCTGAATACAAAGTGAAATAGAATCTTACATCAATGTTATACAAAACAAGTACAATCAGTATCCAATTCCTCCCACCAAGTGGAGACAATTTAATTAACGAAATAACTATTCCTCTATCTATCAACTATGTTGTGTGTACTGTACAATTTTTTTGTTCTTAAATGGAGACTCAAAGCCAACAAAGTGCCCGAAACACATAAAATACCCCACGTCATAAAAGTAGTTTGATAGCATTTGTGTCCCATGCAACTATCTTGTCCAGTACCTATGTTTCATGTTGTAGGACTAAGGCGGCATGAGCTCCAAACAAGAACGAACCAAGCGGAATATTCAAGACCACAATATTATGATTTACCCCAAAATTCTTGGCCCAAAAAGCTCTGTAGTTGTAGACACAGATATTGAAGTAATTGCGCCGGTGCAAATCCCTATAACTGCTGTTGATATGTAGAGCGCAATGTCATGCCGGCTGATTGTTAATAGGAAGAACGCTCCACACATTGGCGTCATCATAGCTCCCATAGCCATCATTGTCGATACTACACATTTTTTTCTGAAAAAACATTTCGAACACGTGTTATAAAGTATATCAAATATATAATTGATTTAAGAATCAGATCAAATATCATAATTGCACTCATCTTATATCCAATCAGATTTTTCATATTTGTCTTATTTTTCTAAATAATTTTCATATTGTCGATCTATGAACCCAAAATCATGAGGAATGACACAAGCTTTATAATTAATTAGTTGGACTCTATTACAATTTGCAAAATCACTTGTCTTGCCCGATGAGTTAAATTTCCAATATGTGGGCTCACATTTTTTACTTTTGCCAAATGAGGAGATAGGAGCTAACAAAAATGCATAGATGATCAAATATGTTAGCCACATACATTCTTGAGCTAACATTGCATTAAATCCTTAAAGGTACAATTACTGTCCAAAACTCCTATATTTCCATGGTATATCGATACTCAATGCACATGTCACGCAAGTGTACAAGTATGTCATTTTCTTGATTTTATATAGATGGGTCCGGTATTTTCACCGTGAGATATACGTTTAAGAAAACAAGCATTAGAGAAAAAGAGAGCTGAGTGTACCTTGAGAAAAAGTAGTTGATGAGAGACGGGAGCAAGCGACCAAAGAACCCGAAAGCAGAAGCCAACGAAACCAACGAAGAAGTCTGCGAACACCCCTCGACTCGGCAATCTGCCCAAGGTTGTTCAAATACACCAAACCAAGAGTCGCGCCAAACAAATATGCAAAGAAATACAACCAAAATTCCACTCTTCTCAACATTAACATTGGACCAATCTCCTCTCCACTCTCATCATCATCATCACCATATGATTCTTTTTCCACGGATATACAATTATTATTTTTCAAGCCCTCAACATCGTGCACCCTCATAGAGCACTTTTGCTGCATTTTTTCTCTAATTTTCTCCGCCAACGGGATCACAAGGGGCAGCAAAAGGAACACAAACAATCCGGCCACGACGAAAAATGGTGGCAGAAACCTAGTAAGACCCAAACTCGTGATCACGGCAAACAAACCCGTAAACACCGTGATCACAAACAAAATCAAAAACCCTCCCGCCAAAAACCCTTGATTCTCCGCCGCTAACGTCTCTGGCTAACGGCGACGCCAAAACACAAGCGACCAACGGGGCAATAGAACTCAGCAGCAAAAACACTTGGGCCCGCTTCGCAGACGAATGATTATTATTACTACCATTGATCGCATCAACCAAGGCCGTATAAATCTTGGCGCTAAGCCCCACGTAGCTGGTGGACAGTCCAACGGCTATTTGCCGGTCGAGCGGGAAATTATGGATGGCCAGGACGTAGCAGACAGTGTTGATCCAGCAGATGCTGTTTCCCGCCAAGACGGTGAGCGCGAACACGTGCCAGTAGGAGAGGGAGTGTATGAGGCCGGCGAGGAATAGGTATTGGACGCCATAGCCGACGAGGCCGAGGGTGGAGCCGATGAGGAGGACGATCCAGAGGGGGAGACGGCGGGCCGCCACGCCGGAGATCCAGCCGAGGAGTTTACCGGCATCGGAGGCGGAGGCGAGGGTGTTGAGCTGGAGCTGGGATATGGAGAGGATATTCTTGAGGTGAGAAGAGTAAGCCGGGAAATTGGAGTTTGTGCCGTTAATGGATTGGAGCCAGATGATGGCCACCAGGCTCAGCCATTGGAGAGCCATATTGATATTAATATTAGTATTGATATTGATTGATGAGAGACTGTTTTTGGGAAGGTGTGTGGCGATAGGGAATTTATATATAGGGTTTGTTTGTTTTTAATCGTGATGTGATGACTTAAATAATGAGTATGGAGAGAAACGGAAGGAGATTAGGATTAGGTAAAATTTATTCTAATATCGGTTTATTTACTCGCCTTCTGTGTAATTTTGAATCCTGTGTGTGTTAGGGCATGTTCATCAATAAGAGTTTATATATGAGGTTTGACGAACCTCTCCATGAGGTATGTCTTTAGGACTGAATAGTGATAAGACTACTTAGAGTTGGATTTTCACTCTAAAATATTACTCTTGCATGTGTTAGGACCAGGAGTTTTCAGAATCGGACTTAGATTTGGTTGTGCACTCTAATAATCGTGGACTTCAATTAATTAAAAGCTCAAACTCGAACCACCGCAAATAATAACAATTAGTTGAATAGCCGTGGGTTACACGAATATTTGTGAAATAGATGAACAACTAGATAAATTGAATTAATCGTTTCATTATATTATAAAATTATTTATTTTAAATTTTAAAAATCTCCTTATAAACTATATAATTACTTTATTTGTGATAGATATAGAAAGAAAAATCTAAAAATATAGATAATTGAGAAATGACATCTTATCTTCTTGATTTTTATTAAAATTTTAATATGCATATGGTATCAGTATTTCGTATAAATATTATGATCATTATAATATATTGTATTCACTGCCTACTATTCAACATATCATATGTTGTGTCATGTGCGACGTGTAATAGCATGTGGTAAGTGAAATTCATTTACATACTTAGATTATCTTTGTTAATATTTATAAGATTGTCTTGTAAAATAATTTTTAACTTATGTATTCTCATATTTACTTATATTATATTTGAAACATTATATGGAATTTTTATTGAACTTCTCAAACATCCACCCTATATACCAATATTATTAACACATGCGGATGTGTTAGTTTGTGGTTGTTATAAATGACACGTTTCGTCTTTTGGTATAAACTGATGTGTCAGTTTCTGGTGGTTTAAATTAAAAATTCTTTCTTTTTGGATATTCTTGCCTAGGTATAAATAAGCATTTTTTTTCATTTATCTTCGTTCTTAAACTTTCTAAGGTGCGTCCGCTCCTCTCTCTCGCCTCTATTTCTTTTACTTTTCTCTTTTTTAAAGTCTCTCGCCTTTCTTTCTTCATTAAACAACACTTTTCTCTCATTTGAATATTTCAATTAATTTTTTAAGTAATTTCTCTCATTTGCATATTTATCATCTCAAAACGCAAACTAAGGCCCTGCTTGGTTGAGCTGATTCAAACAGCTGATAGCTGATAACTGATAGTTGGTAGCTGATTTTCAATTAGTGCTTAGTAAATTAGTTGATTAAAGTAGCTGATTGAAAGTTAATTTACCAATATAGACATGATTAAAAAATATAAAATATTATACATAAAAAAAGAAAAATATAAAGAATCAAAGAAATAAAATTAAAATAATTAATGAAGACTTCCCAAAAGATTATTTAAAAAAAAAAGACAAATACTTGAAAAATAATTATAATAATAAATAAAACTTTAATTATGACTAATAAAAATATTTTCGTAAAATATAAAGTAATATATTAGTTTATAAATCATATATTTTTTACAATATAAAAGGATAAAAAATGATTTTACCAAATAATGTAGGAACTTATTAGAAAGAGTTACAATTTGTAACTTTTTCTGAATAGAAGCTTATTAGGCAGAATAAGCTATTAGGAGCTTATTCTTTGTTCTTACCAAGCATCCTAAAAAAGCTTATTATGATGGAATAAGTTATAAGCATTTTCAATAAACTCAACCAAGCATGGCCTAAGTTTATATCGTTCAATTTTTTTTTGTTTGACTTTTTTAGATTGAGACGTTATATATCGCCATTTCATTTCTATCATTCACAAACTCATTGACTCATATTTGCACAAATTTGTTATTTTGGGGGATTATGGTTCGATTTGATTGCATGGTTTTGGGTTATTTACACACACACATGTGTATATATATATATATATATATATAACCTCCACCTAGAAAATAATTAGAGAAGAATCATTAGAATTTTTCTTTTGGTTCGGTCTATTGACAAATATTATATTGTGGTTCGATTTGTAGCAAACTATGTTTTTAAATATTTGATCCGTTGACAAAATCTGATTTGACAAGATTGTATCTGTTTGAATGCTTTTTTTTTTTTTTTTTGGGTCAAGAATTGATTTTGATAAATTATATTTTTTTCTCAAAAATGCCAAAATTGAATTTAATAATTAGTATTTATTAGGTTTGTTGTATTGTTTGGGAAAAAAAAAAAAGCTTTTTTGTTTAATTCGCTGTAAATTATTTTTAGTATTTCCTTTCTATGTGCTTATAGTAATATAGATGAGTTTCTGGACATCAGTTTACAACAGAATGTTTGGCAAGGATGTCCATATGTAGTGCCCGTCAAATTGGTTGGTTCGATATTCATGTCTCCGGCTAAATGAATTCGTTGTAAGTTGTTTTTAGTTTTTCCTTTCTATGTGCTTATAGTAATATAGATGAACTTCTGGATATTAATTTACAACATAATGTTTATGTCCATATTCAGTGCCCGTCAAATTGCTTGGTTCGATATTCCTATCTCCGGCTAAATGAATTTGTTGTATCCTTTACACATTTTGATGTGCTATTGGTTAAGAATATGAGTTTTAGTTTGAAACGAGCAAGCTTAAACTCTTTAAAGTTCGACTCGGTTCGGCTCGTTTACAGCCCTAATTGAGTTAGTGAAAGTGCATCAATAACTCATCTCAAGTAAGTAAACTTCGTATACTATAAAACTGTATTTTAATCGGCACGTTGATAGATATGCAATTAAACAGCGAAAACACCGAAAATTATTAGTAAAACGAATTTTATAACAGGCGTTGATTCATGGGCCGTAATGTTTAAAAATTGCTCACATATCGTTAAAGGATAATGAAGGATAATGAAGAAGAACTTTAAGTTTTAGAAAAATCTTTATATTTAGTATATACTTAGATTTTGACCCGCAACGAATAAGATATTAAAAAAAGTGATAAATATAAAAGAGATTGTATTATTACCAATAATTATTGATTCATTCTCATAATTAAAATTTTAGATGTTAGGGTTTTATTTATTTGAAGAAAAAAAAATTATATAAAATAAGATCACATTGTAACATTGAATCAACTGCACATTGATAATATAAAATACAAAAATTTGTGTTAGACAACCGAATAATGTACTTTTAGTTAGGCATCTCTTTAAGTGTTTCTTTTAAATTTTAGAGTTCTTTTTTAGCTTTTAATTTAGTTTAATTTCTCTAATTTAGGGGTTTTTTTAATTCTATTTTTTTAAGGTCTCCTAAAAATTCTTTTGGTATTTTTTTTTAATTTTAGAATTAATTTTAAGGAGTTCGACTAACGGTTAAGTTTTCAATTTGCCTCGATATACAAATATAAAGTGCATAATTTTTTCAATATGAGCTCTAGTCCAAACATTAAATATACTTAGTAGTGCAACTTTATAATTGAATGTATTCATGTAGTCAGATTCTTTGAGCCTGGTACGTGATATAACAATTGTATGTTCTATATAGTGGAAATATGAGAAAAGAAACTATCCTTCTTAACTCTATAAACTTTCCTATATTTTATAGGTAGATTGAAAATCTTTAAATGATTATTTTTTATACAATATTATTTTCCTTTACGTAATATACATTTATTCATAATACTCATATTATAAACATTTTGAAATTATTAGATTAAGTGTTCTGAAATAATTATTCTTTATACAATATAATATTCCTTTACTTATACAATTAGTGATTAATAATATTTCATCTTGAGATTTGAGTCTTATTCATTTAGTTGAAAATGTATTACAAATTTAAAATAAAAAAATACATTAGAAGAAAAAATCAAATCTAAATTATAGGAAAAAGAAACCAAACATTAAAACACCAAAGAAATAATATTTAAAAAAATAAATGATAAATTTTATGGCTGCCACCTAAGGACAAAAATCTCAAATAAAGATTTAAACATGAAATGGAAAAACAAAAAATAAAGATAAATGAGTCTCATTCTTAGAACAAAATATTTATTGATGACGGAGTTTATTTATTTGAGAAAAGGAAAAAAAAAAGTAAATTACAAATAAAGAAAAAATACGATCCTTAGATAAATATAATTATTATTTTTTAATATGTTGAGAATAAAAATATCATAATTTAAAATATAGTTTACTGGGGAAATAAAATTACATTAATGGATAAGATTTTTTAAAATTCAATTTTTTTTTTTTTTGTTAAACAATAATCAATCATACATTTTACCTTAAATTAGTACAATATATAAAGATGGTATAATTTGAAAAACAAAATTATATTGAATGATTTGATCTTTAAAATATTTTTTTATATAAAATTTATTAAAAACAAACTCAAAACCAAAAAAAAAACTCAAAAGAAAAGAAAGAAGGAAATAAGAAGAAATAGAAAAGCAAACAAAGGGAGTCCAATTTCACGGTGACGTGTGTCACTTTCATATTTTGTTTGGTCAATTTTAATATAGTAGAATAAACATTTAAAATTATTAAATTAGGTATCATCAAATAATTGTTTTAATACAATATAACTTTCCTTTACTTAATATAATTATTTATTAATAATATTTCATCTTAAGATTTGAGTTTTATCCATTTAATTGAAAATAATATAAATTTAAAAGAAAGAGTACATTAGAAAAAAAAAATTAAATCTAAATTATAGGAAAAAAATCAAACATTAAAATACCAAAAAAAGAAAGTTGAAAACAAAAGGATAAACTAATGCCCATAATGCCCAAATAAGAAGCTAAAATATGAAAAGCTAAAAAACAAACAAAAGAAATAAATAAATGAAAGTTCCTTTTTATATAAGTGACAAACTAATTACTGGTCACTAATTAGGAATCAATGCACTATATTTATACTATATATACATTTATAAATACAAGAAGTTGATTATGAGTAAATATTTAATAAAAATATTTATTAAATTATGAACTCATTAGGATAGTAATTTAATAAATTAAACTGATAAGAGCAAATATTTTATTCATATTATTTACCCATAGTATTTACTAGATGCTTGGTGAATTTGTTGGGAATGGGAATGGGAATGGGTTTGATTGTGGAGGTTAATGAGTTTGATAACCCCCATTTGTGGGGGTATCTTAATACCAAAATTTGGGCAATCAAACCCATAGTGGTTTAGTTACCAACCACCACTTTAGTTTATATTAAACATACTATGAAATAAAGTGAAGAAATTATAACAGAAAAATAAGCCTAGTTGATTTCATATAATTAATTTATCCATAAATCAATTATGAATTGAAGGTCAATGCACGAAGAGTAATTGTATAAGGTTGTGCATTGCCCCTAATTAGGAGATTTATTTATAGTAAGACTTAAAGAGGTATAAATATGCTGCACAAGTATTTGTCTAATAATATGTTGACAAATGGCGTCGCCAAAATTTGCATGTCTCCTATAATATAAAGGTATAGATAATTTATATATATATAAAAAGTCTAGCGTTTCTAAATATATTTTTCAAGATTTTTCCGCTCATTTTACTTATTATATGTAGTATACATATTTATTATTTATATAATTATTTATGTAAATATTCTTTTAGAAATTATCATTTAGGTAAAGAAAATATTAAATATATGGAAGAATTGTGTATAATAATAAATAAAATCTGAGAAAAATAAAAATAATATAATTTTTTTTGTAGAAAATATAAAATATAAAAAATTATTTAAAATATATAAATATATGTAAGTAATTAGTTAATAAATTTAAAAAATCCAAAAAGCAAAATTAAAACACAAATACTTTTTCAAATGCTTTAAATAAAATTGAAAATATTAATAAAGTCATATAGATAAAAATATAAGAACTTATAATTAAACTATAAATATTTATTTAATAAATATAAAACAAAACCGAAAATTCAACAATCAAATAAAATTAAAGAGAAAATTCATAAAATAAGTTAAATTAACTAAAAAAAATTCATAATTAGATTCTATAAAATTATTAAATAAATATAAAAATAAAAAAGAGAATCGATAAAAATATAAATAAAATAAAAAACAATAATAGCAACTAAAAAATTATTTTGTGTGTGTGTGTATAAGAAATCTGAAAAATAAGATATAAATATATAATATATATAATATATAAATAAATCTAAATAATTAGTTTATAAATCTGCAAAACCCAAAAAAGAAAATCAAAACATAAATATGTCAAATGATATCAAATAAATTTATTTTTATTATAAATCTATATATATATTAAAGCAGAGGTCTGGAGAGAGAAAAAAAATATGAGTGGAATGCCACTTAAATGCCATGTAGGATTATTTTCTTTTTTTTAGTTATGTAGGAGTTTTATTAACATAATTATGATAGATACCATAATTAATATTAATAATGATTTGATTCACCTAGAATTAGTTTCTTTTTTTAATTATGTAGGAATCTTCTTAACATAATTAGGATAGATACTCTAATTAACATTATAATAAGAAATAATATTCTCTCTCTCTCTCTCTCTATATATATATATATATAATCACTTATATGTTGTTTTAATTTTTATTATGAGTTTTTTTTCTTTTACATTTTTTTATTATTTTTTTCATTTCAAGTCCAACAATATCAAATTTATCATTTTTTCTCAAAAATAATTTGATCACTTTATTTAATTAAATTATACAAAAGTCCACAATCTATCTATATCTATATCTATATTAAAGGAGAGGTTTGGAGAGAGAAAAAAAGGTGAGTAGGAGAGAGAAAAAATGTCATGTAAATGTCACTATGATTATTTTCTTTTTTTAGTTATGTAGGAATTTTTTTAACATAACTATGACAGATACCTTATTTAATATTATTATAATTTTTTTTTTTATTAAAAAGCCACCTTGGATTAGTTTCATTTTTTAATTATGTAGGAATCTTCTTAACATAATTAGAATATATACTCAAATTAATATTAAAATAATAAAAATTAACATTATATA
>BMAC01000020.1:1181133-1207137 GCA_014905375.1 Phtheirospermum japonicum
TCTGATCGTGTCATATGCTATGATGATCAACAAAATTCAAGGACAATATCTCTCTCACGTTGGAATCTTCCTGAAGAAGCCTGTTTTCAGCCATGTTCAGTTATACGTTGCTATATCAAAGGTGACCAGTCGTATGGATTTACAAATATTGATCGACGATGATGAGAATAAACATGGTAACAAAACTACAAATGTTGTGTATAAGAAAATTTATCATAATTTGTAAAGTATATTTCGTCTAATAACAATCCTTTTATGAATCAAGTTATATCATTTTGAATACTATTCGATCTTTAAATAATATTTAGATGATTTATATATAGGGAGAAGTTATGGTAAAACCATCTTTGGTGTGAGAACCAGTGATGATTCTTATCGAAATATACACACACACAGATATATATATATAATTTAAGTATACATATACACAATTACTTATTTAAATATTTTAATATATTCTAAACAATTATTTTTATTTAAATAAAATAAAATAAAAAATTATCGTGCAATGCACGGGTACAATACTAGTTTGTGTTAAAAAACTAAACTAAAATTCAGATTTCTTATTCAACTATTCAGATGTGTTCTTATGAATTTTTTTGAATAGTTTTTAATTTTGAATTTGTTTGGATATTTGAGCTGGGTCGTGATTTATCAATCTGTAAAATCTTTTATTATATATCGATCTATTTTGTACGTCCTAATTTATTTTATTGACGGCATAATTCTCCATTTTGATGTTTCCTTTATTCTTCGAAAACTAAGAGTGGCCGAGAGGTAATCTTGTATGTTATTTTAAAACATTCCGTTCAATTGTTATCTTGGTAAGAAATCATATATTAGTGTTTTTACTTTTTACTTTTTACTTTTTTTTTCTAATTTGACAGACTTTATAAATTATCATATTTAATTATGCCCTTGGTTCCTTCATTTTTCAAGATAAATTTGAAATTGGATGAATATCGAATGCTAAATTTTGCGATTTTCCTGATCAACAATTTCATAACATGAGATTTAATCCGTGTGTTATATATCTTTAATTGTTTCTTCGTTTTCGCTCGAAGATACCATCTAATATTTTTCTTTGGTGCAACAGATTGATTTTCTCCTGGCCGATAATATTTACTTGGTAAGTTTTCGATCAAATTTTTAGTTTTTGTTTGTAGATCTATGTTTTTTGTTATTCGAACATGCATTTTTTTTCTTTTTTAAGATCTTTTTTTTTAGTAAGAACTATATGTAGTCGGTCACTATTTTTTCCTTTATTTAATTATTGTTTAATCATCTGCCGTTTTTGTTAGTTTATGTGTTATGTTTAGCTGGAGTGTACAAAGGAAATAAATTTAGTAGCATGGTTAACATTTCTCTCTGAGGACCCGGTGTTTATAATAATTGCATCGCGTCCCATCGTTCACCTTGACTTTCCACCGGTATTTGGTGAATGACTGGATTTATTCGTCTACATGATAAATATCTCGTAATTCGAGGCAACAGAGAGCTTGTCGGTATTTTTCTGTTTCTCCTCATTCATACCTCGAAATACCCTATGCCGATAAAATGCACTACAAAAAACTCGCGTATACCGACGAAAATGGTCCGTCGGTGAAATCCTCGTTGGTAAAAGAACTACCAACGGATATTTAAATTAAAAAAATCTGGAATGGGTGTGGCGGCCCAACACACACCCACAAGTCTAAGCCGCCCCCAAACTCAACACCCATTAAATACAAAAATAAATCTTCTATATGAAGATGATGGAGGAATTCGAACACACGACCTCTCACGTTGCAAGCTTTTCCATGAGCGACTAGGCTAACTCAATTCCTATTAAGTATTTGATATTAATATATATACATACTTATGTTATATATATATATATAATAAATAATATGATTATAATATGTCTACATATATAATATATTTATATATAATAATTATAATATACATATATATAATAAATATATTATATATAAATATTATATATTATATTATAATTATATATAAATAAGTATTATATATTATATTATATTAAGATTATATATATATATATATATATATATATATATAAATATATGTTATAAATATTATATATATATAATATAAATATATTTATATATAATATATATATGTGTGTGTGTGTGTGTGTTAAATATATTATATTTTTATTATAATTATAAGTATTATACAACTTATATTATATATATATATATTAAATAATAATTAATATTTAATAATATATATATTATTAGATAATAATAATATATATTAATAATGAATAATATACCCACCGGTAATTAATCCGGTGTTACCGACGAAAAATATCCGTCGATAATAAATAATATAATAAATTAATAAACAAATCATAAATCATAAATAAAATAAATTAAAATTAAAATTTAATTTACCGACGGAATAATTTTCGTTGGTAATTAAAAATAATAAAAGTGGGGTTACCGACGAAAAATGTCCACCGGTAATAATAAGTTTAAAATAAAAACTTATAAAATTAAATAAGTATTAAAAATTTTAATTTACCGACGGGTATTTTCGTCGGTAAATAAAAAAAAGTAAAAAATTGCCGACAGAATTAATTTTCCGTCGGTATTACCGACGAAAAATATCCGCAGATAATTTCGGTCGGTGTTTTCGGGTTTCTTTGTAGTGATGGGTTTTGAATAATTTGGCCATATTATAGATATGATTCGCATATAACTTCCATTTATAGTTGGTCCTGTTATTCCACGCGATCTTTATCGATTCTTCAAGACTCATTTCAAGGATTCAAATGAACACTTGCTTCTCTAGGACGAGAGTCTCAGCTGCAATTCGCATTGTAGATGCCCAATTCTATTAATATCTCTTAATTCTTAAAATATGGATTATCTAAATTTAACATTAATCCATACGGACGTATAAGATCAAGCTGGGACTTCCTGTATGGCGCGTTGAGAATATTGGGCTTTAAGAACGTTGCCTTATACTCACTAGGTTAGTAGATCTCCTTTTACGTTGATATCCCCGACATGTGGCATTGGTGCTTCTGGCATCGTTTCATGTGAAGTTGTACTTTCACCTAGATTGTGACTTATTGGTGGTGGTGCAGGAGCACTCCTTGGAACTAAGGACAAACACTCTCCTGAGTTCATTTTTAGATATACAGTACCCAATCCTGCGAAGGATTCGACAAGGTCGTGTTTCCATTATTTCTTGGGATATAATGGAGTTACTTTGATGATAACCATCATTTTTTCCTTTGTTGGTTATCTTATAACCTCGGTTGGTTTTTCATTTTGATGTAAAAGGGATTCTGTTTTAAAAGTTATATGTCGTCTTCCTCCAGATGAACTTGGCTAAATTTCAAGGGCCTCAACTTATTTTTGAACATCAACTAGGATTTCTCGTGTTTTCTTTTAATATTCAAGTATATCTCTCATCTGCACCTGGATATGTTGTTGATGGTGGTCGATATCTTGTACCATTCTTTGAATTTCTCTAAGGGCCTATTTGGATTAGCATTTGTTGGAATTCTGCATCATGGTATTTAGAATCTTGGGATATTCATAATTTTGTAAATAGTAAGAATTTTCGTTTGTTATAGAATTTAGAATCATTTACTTTTTACTGTAGATCTCAAATCATGTCTGAAAATTGGATGATAATATAATATTATATTTGATATCAAATAATGTATGAAAAGTGAATGATATTGTATTATAATATTGTATTTAATAGTATTTAATTATAAGAAATTGTAGGTTAAATATTTGATTTTTGAGTTTTAAAACAAACAAGTATTCGACATTCTTAATACTGGATCCAGTATTACGAATGTTAGGGCAAACAGGCCCTAAGATTTTTAGGATTCTTAAAGGAATCCGGTATTACTTCGCTATGGTCGGATCCATTAATGAGATTCATGAGTTGCATCCACATGATTCACCAGAACTGTTTTCAGCATCTGATTTTCTCAAAGGTAACTCAGACAATACGCCTTTTGTTTCTCACATTGTCTCAAGGTTTTCTTGTTAACTCCTGACTTGTTCAACATATCGGTTGTTCAAATATGTTATTTTCTCTTGATATTCTAACTCGTATATTTCCAAAATTTGAAAATATAGTTTGCAATGAATACATCTCGAACACTCATTCGAATTCACTTTTTGAAATAAGATCTCCTCACCAAAAGTTTATTACATAAGTATAATAAATCATCGAGTTCTTTATAAACTTAGGCTCTGATACCATTTTAAAGGTATCATCTGATAGCAATTTTCTAGTATTCTGATTTAAATATTACTTTCAAATGTACGAAGTATTCAATATATTATTATTAATTATCATATACATTGAGAGTAAATACTCAAATTATAAACTATAAATTTTAAATTTTATCCGCAAAAGGACAAACTCACTTAATAAGGGCAAAATTGGGGCTCGTCCCCGCAAAAATCCCCAATTCCATACCCGTTCCCCATCCTCATCCCCACTTAAAGCGGGTAATTTCCATCCCCGTCGGGACGGGGGTGGACAAGTCCCCGTTTTAACCGGATTTATTGTCACTAATTTCTTGCAATGTTTAAAACCGGATGTTTTTAAACTCGGCCGGTCATTGACCCAGGTTGACTTTTGGGAACATCGAGCCAACCATCATATCAATTGTTGAGCTGGAATTTTTTTTATAAAATATAAATTTATACATATATATAATTTTTTTGGGGGAATTTTGTAAATAAAATTCTAATTCTTTTCTTTTATTGTGTGACCCATACCTACTTAAATAAACTTATCCTCCACTCCCTACTGTTTTTTATGTTACACTATTTCTTTTTACCCACCTGGTGTTCAGAGTGTAATGAGTATTTTTTATCAGATCATTGTCTCACCTGAAATTACCACTTAAAATAAATATAAGAGATCGTCACCCTTGTACGAGAGGTCGCCGCTCCTCAAAACAGTTCGGTCGCCTCCCAAAAAGATTATATCTTTTAGAGGAAGAGGTAGGTCGCTTACTAAATTCATACAATACTTGCATACTTGCTGGCGTGAATATTTGATATCGTACCTGCCCCATTTGAGACCCATTAAAACCCACATATATTATTACTAAAATATTTGTTTTTTTATATTTTGAATTATTTTTAAGTAATGATATATGGGCGAGTACAAGTAAGAACGAACAGAGTGTATGGGCACAGTGGGTAATTTGATATTGCGGTTCGTTTGAAAGCTCCACTCAGCCACATTCGAGAGTTTAGAATTAAAAAGAAAAAAAAAAAAAAAAGAAAGAAAAAAAAAAAAACACGTTGCAGTTCCTCCCGCTGCGTTTTACAAACCATTCTCGAGAAAACCCTAACCTAACCCCCAATATTGATTCATTCCACCATTAATGGCCGAGAGTTCTTCGACTCCGGCGATCTCTAATAAGCCAGTTGTCGTTAGGGTTAAACGCAAAGCTTTTCAATCTGCCCTCGATGCTTTTTGTAAGTACTAATAATGTTTATGCTCCAAATATTCAGTCACTTTATATTGTTAAGCTTAATTTTATGGGTTTTGAGCTGTAATTGTTTTCCTAAATATACCCTTCGCAGGGCTAGAAATTCATGAGAGGCCATTAAAGCGGCCGTTGCTTGACTTTGGAAAGCTATCAATTTCTGATGTTTCTTCCAGTAGAGGTATGTCAACTGTTGGGTGCGTTACATAAGAGTTTTTTGATTTTTTCTTAAATGTAAAGTTTGGTTGTATTTTGGTAAGATTTTGTCAATTTTATTGGAGCTCTTGCATGATCCAGCTCTAGCAATATTTAACCTAAAAATAATTGTTCTGTTGGTTTTCCTTGTTTGAGTTACACATTTAAACACCTAATTCCTGGTTTTTGACATCGTTTATTTCATTTTATACACTCATTCTCAAATACAATGGTGATTGTTTAGCAATGGATTTATCTTCTAAAGCTTAAATAACTTACAAATGCGATTTATTAATCATGCCTCTGTTTCGACATGTTGTAGTGGAGGAATTGAAGACTAAGAAGATTCTTGTACGACATGTGGAGACAGTAACTAACTCCGAGAGTACATTTGATGTGCTGCGATCTTTTGTGGTCAGTTTTTCTGTTAGCCCACATAAATGTGCAATAGTGTGGTGCTTATTATTTCTCTTTTGGCAGCCCATTTCAGGATATCTTTGTGGTGCTCTTGCTATTTCATTGTGATGATAATATTATCTTCTTGAGTGATGGTTATTTTGAGTGCTCTGATTGCTTATTCCTTGTTTAACAGCCTGATTTGTCTGGTGAGTCGAATTATAAAGGCAAAAATGACGAACAAAAACGCAGTTTTAAGACTGTAAATGTAAGTTTTCACTCATCCGTCTTTTTTTTTTGTTATGGTGATATGGCATAATGTTATTGGGCACTTCAGTTGTTAATACTTTCAATTTCATTATCTCACTGTTGGATTGGGTATGATAATGGTTGATGGTTTAATTTTGAACCTTAATCTTTTTGTGATCCTTGTTCCAGGGATTTTTGTATAATTAAAATTCATGCTGCAGTTGATTTTTGGGGCTTTATCAAAACTTGACTAATCTTTAATTTTAATACATATATGGCTACTCAAGGTGCAGCCATGCTTTTCTGCATGTATAACATTAAGAGTTATTAATTCCGATTTCAACGCATTGTGTGCAGAAACTAGATCAGATACTGGTAAAAGCGAAACAGAAGCAAGAGGTAAAAGTGCATATGGAGTTTTTATGATCTCAATTAGTAACTTTTGTTTTTCCATCAATACGGGCCCCATGTTGTCATTAAGGACTGCTGCTAAACCTCTGGTCGCACTTGGTTTGCCCTAATTGTTGCATGTTCGTCCACTTAAAATCCTATTTTTCATTTAGATTCAAAAATATAAATATCTGAATAACAAACAAAAAAGTAGAGAACTTTTTGTAATTTTATTATGCTTGAGTTCTATGCTTGCGTTCTAGTTGGGACCAGAACATGACAACATATAGGGAGTTTGTATTATGGATAATGTGTTGTTGTTTAATATTCCAATCTGCATTTACCTTCCTTTAAGGCATTATCAAGAAACGCTCGTTTTGAGCAAATATGGAGAAGCAGGAAGGAAAAGAAAGAAGCTCCAGAGGATGAAGCTATATATGAGATGTGTCGACTCTATGATGTCGTTCGGGTTGATGTTGAGGAGCAGGAGGTGGAGGTGCAAAAGGAAAAGTACTGCTCGTTCACAACTCTGATATTGCATTATTATTATTATTAATTTCATTATTATTATTATTATCATCATCATCTTTATTATTATTATTTCAGTTGTAAGATGTGTCCACCAAAATCTTTAATTTTGTATTCCAGATCAAGGGATACGGATTTGGACGACCACATGATGATGGCTCAATATTTGCCTCTTCTGAGAGACGTTTTGCCATCTGCTGCTGTGGAGATTGAATCCGATATTCATGATTTTATGTCCAAAAAACAAGGTCTGGTTCAATGAGGTGATTTCACACATCAATGGTTCTGTTTCTGGATTTATTGAGAATTGTTATGTGTGTGTGTGTGTGTGTGTGTGTGTATATATATATATATATATAGTATAATTGAAAGAGTGATTTTTTTTAAAATATTTTTGTTCATCTAGCTTTCTGTAGTATCTGATGTCGTTTTGTAATTGATCATGTATTAATGAGTATTCTGATTGTTTATGATGTTTGGTTGATATGCAGCATCGTCCTGTGGTTATGTATATGATTTCTATGCTGTTAACGAGGATGTAAATATGATGGAGGGGGATTCTGAAATCCCGTTCCCTTTGTAAGGCCCTTGTTCTTTATATTCTTGATTGTGGTTTTTTGATAGTACAGATTTTAGTTTGTTTAACATATAGGAGAATTTTCTGGATCAGGGTTCAAGTCAATGACGACGATGAGTTCTATGATGGTCCAGATGATTCAGAGTATGAAACTGATGATTCTAATGGTACACCTCTCTCTCTCTCTCTCTCTCTCTCTCCTTTCTGGGCTGGTCTGGGCTGAGCCGACTTGGGCCTCTGGGTCAAGCCCTAAATGGTCCGGGCCGAAATTCCTTTTGAGGCCAGACCTCTGGTTTAATGGGCCGAGCTTTGTTGGTTCAGTGTTTTTGGGCCTCTAAAATATGAGCCCAGGTCCTCCGTATTTCGGGCTAGGCCGGGCTTAATATTGTCTTCTATGTCTAATGAAATTACTTGTAATCTCAGCGGAAAACAATCCCTTGAACGATTATCCGGAAGAAGAGATATCCGAGGATGAGGATGATGAAGTCACAAGTAGATCGTCTGACGAGAAATCAGAGGGTGAGAGCACTACATCTGGGAGCCAGTCTGAAGAGCTGGAAAATAAAAGTCAAGTATCCATGGAGTATGGTGAACTATATGACTGGATGAACGATGCGGATCAATACTCTGAAGATGAGTTGCATTCTGAAGGGGATGACGAATCATTTTATTGAGGAAAAATGGATTTTTAGTCGTTTTATATTCACTTCTAAATACTTTTTGAGTTTAATCGTTTCTCTACTGGGAATCGTTTATTATCTTAGAAGATTGAGAATGTGAATATAGTGCAGAAACATGTGCAATTGTGGGCAATGTCTTAGTATAAGGTTCTCAAGTGTCACCACTTTCATGATTTAAATTGCATTTCAAACCAACTTATTACATTTTCTCTTTTTTAAATCTACGATGGAAATTAAGCCACTACTTTTCGGAGTGCCCATTGAATCATCATACTATAATAGCCCAATCCAAAAGAGACCAATCTCTAAATTTGTTTAACGTTTCCGGAACAAGCCAACTGGCCAAGTATGGACATTATTGATGTTAGGTGAGTGGGTGTGGGTGGAATCCCAGGTCTGACGGTTCCACCAATTATATTATATTCGGCCATCTCGGATCGGCTTAGCTAATGAGACCGAGAAACTACACGTCAGTCTGAGTCGTAATCAAAATCCTCTCTCTACTAGTAGTAATAAATAAATACGTAATCATTGTTTAGATATATCCTACTAGTCATTCCTCCGTCGTTACTGCAAATTATTCGTTGTTGATTTGAAGGACAAAATTTTGGCCAGAGTGTATATTCTAGAAGATTGTTATAAAAATAATGAAAAATATGAGCATTATCTATGCT
The DNA here is from genome assembly GCA_014905375.1 of Phtheirospermum japonicum. Lineage (NCBI taxonomy): Eukaryota > Viridiplantae > Streptophyta > Magnoliopsida > Lamiales > Orobanchaceae > Phtheirospermum > Phtheirospermum japonicum. The sequence goes on from BMAC01000020.1 coordinate 1,190,314, forward strand.
TACCAATACATTGTATTTATAATCAATTCATTATAATTTGAATAATTCTTAGATTGATGTAGACAATTCTTAGATTGACAGAGAAACCTTATCTTGTCTTATGTTGAAGAAAGAAAAACAAGTTAAAGGTACAGGTGCAATATTAACGCAAATGTGTTCATCGACTGAAATCATTACGCACAACTCACAAGAAAGAAATTGGCAAAATATATCACTATCATGTTACTATTTATTTGCCATGTAAATTGACTGCAATAACATATTTCACGTGCTAAAGTCCATATACACATCATCATAACATAGATTGATTTAGAGGATACATTATGGTCCGTGAAACCCCACGGTGATGTACGTAGAGGTATTGATTCAATTCTGATCTGTGATGATTCGATTAATCTTTCATCACGACTTATGATTAGAATTGAAACGTACATTAGTTTACGGTTTAGGGGGGTTCGGTTTCGATTTGGAAAAATCACAAACCACCGGTTTAACCACACAAAATTTGAAAGAAAAAAAAATATTAGGCATGAACTGGCGGATCAAGATAGCCGATATAACGCCGGTACAAAATCAGCAACCCAGATAATGTAGACGTTGATCATCAACGGCTATTAAAACTAGCCGTTAGGAAAAAACGGCGGTTCAAATCAAAATTGTTGGTTCCAACGACTAGTTTTGTTTTTGCTTTTGCTTTTACTTTTTAAATTATTTCTACACCTATGTAATACCCTCATCCCCAACACCTTTACTTATACAACTTCATCTATAATCTTCTTTTCTGAACTTCCAAACATTGAATTGTAAAAATACTATCAAGAATCAAGTCGGCTCTCGTTTCCATAATTATATAATCTATTCATAATTCATTTTCTCTTATTTCTATAATTTCTTTTGTTTATTTATTGCGATGGCAAATACTTCTCGTCCTACTAATAGGAGAAGGAGTGATTGTAGAGGAGGTTTACCTATACGAGGTCGAGGTCGTTCTTTTGGACCTTCGATTTCCGTCGATTATGTTTTCGATAAATTAACGGCGCAACAAGTCGGAAAATTATACAATTCTGTTAACTTTGGCGTTGAAGAAAATTTACCCTCCTCGACGAATACGAACCGGCCGGCACCACCTTCCCGATCATTCTTGATGAAGATGCGAAAGCGGAAGAAGGTGGAATGCGGCCATCGAAACCAAAAAAAAAAAAAATGGTGAAACTCAAATACGATATCTTCACTATTCTTTTCTAAAAAGTGATGCTAGTTAAGGTCATGCCAAATGCAATTATTGCTCTAAGTACTATGCATTCGATGGTAATAATAGCGACTATAGGACGATGATGATGTAGATGGAGTAAAAACATCCCGATAAATTGGACGTTGGAAGCTCCCAAATACAAATAAACTTCACATCTCCATCCACTGTCGGGTGTCAAGGTACGTTTTCATTAGTTCAATACCGAAATAAAATATAGAAGAAATCTTTCAAAGATTTTGTTCGATATTGGTCTTCCTTTCAGTTTTTTGGATAATGACTATTATGAATGGTATACTTAGAGATACTTATAATCCATTGAGTGAAAATACTTCACGTAATAAGGTTTCTCGTGATCTTGTAAAGATGGTTGGTGAAATAAATATAATATAATTTTTAATTTTGAAAATTTGCCACACAGTGTATCAATATGTATAGATATTTGGACGAATCATTTTCATGACAATAGTTATATTGGAATTACATGTCATTGGTTTGATAATTCTTGGACTATGCATAAATGTTTGATTACTTTTCGGGAGTTTAATAAGGAGCATACAGTGGTCAATATTTTGCACAAAACTCATACTATTTTAGTCGAGTATGGTTTAGTTAACAAAATATTTTGAGATTGGAAATATTTAACTTATCTTATTCATAAATACTCCACTAATTTTTCTTCTTCTAGTTAATCTTCACCTTTCGTTCCTTCCCTTCCCATTATTCGAGTCTCAATTTTGGTATTAGTAGCAGTAGTACTACATCTAATGTGAGATCATTATTTTCCAACCCCCGAGAAGTTCTAATCCAGTATTTGTCATATGTGGAGGATCCTATGCGAAAATGAGCAAGTGCTAGTGCTAGTCCATCTCAAGAATTGGACATTTATTTAGGTAGTTTTGATTCGGGGATATTTTACGAGAAAACCCGATGAGACTAACGATTTTGTCCAATTGTGGTCAATAATGTCTTCTATTATTCCTATACTTTCTATGATTGTAAAAGAGATTCTCGCAGTTCCTTGTTTAACGATTTTCGTTGAACAAGCTTTTAGCGTGGAGACTATGTGTTGGACGAGCGACGATCTAGATTATTGCCTCAGATGTTGCTCAATGATTGAGTTAAAGCCGAAAGACGCACACAACAATCCAAATTCAATGAAGATGAAAAGAGCGACCACTACGATACCACATCGGGAAGCCACAATGAGTGAACAAGGTCCAAGGACGAGCCTTGTCCACATTCTGTTTTCGACAACAAGATAAGTTAAGATAATTACAAGAAATAAGCGGGTTTTATTTTTCAACGAGAATACCTAACCAAGTTAATTCTAACATTATAAGTTCAAACTTTTAATATTAGAATCTAATCCAAATCCTTTTATTTTTATTTTTTTAAACTCGTTTTTTTTCATTATAAGAAATATAGAATTCACAAGTATTTTTTTTCTTTAAGAATTATTTTGTTTAAGTCTTGTTTAACATTTCAAAATATATCTTAAATAAAGCTCAAAAAATCATCAGTTTGTAACCGTAATTGAAATCGATTTTTAGCCGGTTCAGTTATAATTTTCATTTTTTTGGATTAAAAAACTGGCGGTTCATAATCGCTAGTTAAAAAAAGGCGATTTGAACCGAGTCAACACCTCTAGATCCATGGATCCCCGCATGAAGAGGTTTCAATGTGGAGGGATATGGAATTGGTGGGGCCCACCACAAAATATGCCCGCAATAATCCAAGTTTTCTTTTAATTAAAAAGCTCATTAATATTGGAGTTTGAACTGTCCCATAAATCACAACTATAAATTCTTTTTTTAAATCGTATAAAATCGAAAATAATTGCATATATTACAAAAAATATAATTAAAATAATAAAATAAAAGTTTGTAATAAAAAAATAGATACAATAATTAATCAAATTTGAGAAAATAGTAAAAAATATAACTAAAAACAGAAAAATTTATAATTTATAATTTCATAATTCATAATAAAATACAATAATTCATTAAATCTGAAAAAATAATTATATATATAAATTTTAAAAATTGAAAAAAAAAGAAAATTTATAATTTATAATTTTGTAATTCAGAAATAAAATATAATAATTTATTAAATTCTAAAAAAAAATCATGCTTTCAATAAAAAAAATATTTTTTCAATTATTTGATTATTTGTAAGATTTTTAATTTTTGTAAAATATTCTTAGCATTTTATTTTTTATTTTATTTAAAAAAGTATAAAATGATATAAAATAATAATTTATGTAGCTTGAACTCTCACGTATCATCTCACCATGTTGACATCACAAAACTTTCATGCAATCACCGCCGACATCATTTTTCCTCATATAAGCTCATCATTGTACATGCTCCTAGCGTCATAGAAACCTCTCGAAAATAATGACTATTCAAGACTAAAATATAAAATATATTGCACATGAATGTAAAATTATGAAACAATAAGTAAACATAAAAAAAAAAAGACGCATATATTGACACTCCTATTTCTTATGAGAACACTTCAACTTATTTTGGATAAAAACATAACTGAGAAGACCAAAATACTCTATCATAATATAAAAACTAAACATCAGAAAAAACTTATTTATATTTCACCTCACTTCTTCTTCCTCCCAAAACCTATCTTACTACTAAACCAAAAAAATAAAATCACATAAAACCCTAAAAATTCAAGAATGAAGTATAATGATACAATTAAGATGAATANTATATATATATATATATATATATATATATATATATATATATATATATATATATATAACAAACATCGTGTTTGATCATCACACCTTGTTGTTTTTGTTCTTTTTTTAGGTCTTTTCTTGATTGGACTACTCTTCATTAGGGCTCAAAGTCGCGGTTATGTTCGAATCGATTATAAAAAACATATGTGTCGACTTAAAATATCTTGAACTTTGTACATTTATTTGATTATAATTTTCGAACACCCTGATCTGTTTTTGGAAAAATGTGTGTTTGTAATAGATTTTCGAACATAACATGGTATTCAAAGTTTTACTCAAACACTTTTTTTCCTTATAAACTGCAGCCTGATCAGTTTCTGGGAAAAATTGGCTCTCTAAAAAAACCCGAACTTTGTCAACTGTTCAAAATTTCTTTCCGAACATTGTTCAAGTAACTGATCCGAACAACTATGTTTTGTTCATGAAACCAGATTAAAACACCTTACATTCGATTTTTTTCTTCCATTGTATGGTGAAAGTCAATTTCAATTTGCATACGAAACATATATAACTCCCGGTGACATTTGTTTTGTTGAAATTTTGAATTTTTTCAAGTTTTGTCTTTTTTCCATTGGTTCCATCTCTTGTTCTTCTCGGTCCCATCTTCTTTTATTATTTTCTTTTTGCCCGTCCCTCTCTTTACCGATTTTTTTCGATCCTCTCGTTTTCTTCTTTCTTTTTCTTTTTTTCTATTTTAATAACAAATGAAGTTAGGGTAATCTGAGTATACTTTGTGGTGAAAATAGTAGAATTTATTCTTTTTTAAAAATTGTTGAGTTGTTCTTATAAGATGGGGTATTTTCATAAAATAAAAAAAAAAATTGGTAGGCAATAGACGCACCTAAAACAAAATATTTTATCAATTACTATATTCTTACGGGCTATAGTACTCAAATAAACTACAAATTTAAAGCATATGGATTTAGATGGAACATATTAAGGAAATCGAGAAGGTATGAGTCAATGATTTAAAAATCGGACCGGACCGGCAGGTTCAACCGGGAACCGGCCATTGATCCGGTCCGATTACACCAATAAAACCGTTTTAGCGGTTAAACCGGTCAAGAACCGGTTAAACCGCTGAAAACTGGCAAAAAAAATGGTTGAACCGGTCAAACCATTTTTTATGTGCAAAACAATGTGTATGATTCAACTAAATCGGCATAATTATATTAATGATTCATGGAACATAATCAAGCGATATGATAAAAAAAAAAAAATTATGTTCGGTCAATTTCATTTCTTTATTTTTTATCTCTCTTAATAATTTAGACAAATAATTAAGATAGTGATATATGACTAATATATCACATAACAAAGAATTACATTAATATGTTTAAAAATTATAAATAAATTAAGCATATTTATATAATACATTAATTACTTTTTCCAAATACGAATCAAATAAATATTTATATTAATAAATTACATAATATTTCATACTATATAATTAATAATATTATACTTTTATTAATACGGTTAGACCGGCGGTTGAACCGGTCGAACCGATGAGGAAACTTTCACCGGTCCGATTTTTAAAACATTGGTATGAGTTCAACTCTCAGTCGTGGCTCCTCGAATTGGTTCAACTTTTTATGAGCCGCTTTAGATTTTTCAGCGTTTTTCTGTTAAGAAAATAATTGATTTGATTATCAATATTAAAATATCCATATCAATATCAATATACTCATATATTACTTAACCCACGTGTTTTCGAAAGTACAAACTGAAAGTACAGAGTGTTTAAATGATTTAAAATTTATGTGCGATTACACATAAAATTTTATTGTCCATCGCACAAATCTAATACTAATTTGATATATATATATATATATATATATATATATTCAATTATATTTATAGGTTATATACGTCCAAATAAAACACAAATTTAAAGCAGATGGGTTTTACATCTGTGTTTCAATTTCTATTCACCATGTATATAATTGACAATTATATATGATACCTTTATAAGAATCCACCATTTATGCGAATCCGAAATTTATGGTTAATATTAACATAGTGATTTTATTCCAAATGACAGTCGAAGAATATGAACATTTAAAAATATTTATTTTGAAATAACAATATAATCCAATCAATTTGAATACGTAATTATATATTAAGAGTCTACAATTCGAATCGAACATATTTCCGTGTAGTCAAAACAAATTGATTTCTTTCCAGAAATGAATATTCCAAGTTTGTCTACAAATAGCCCCACCACCCACCCACCTCTACACACACTCCCCCCTTCAAATCCTCTCTGCACATTTTCTTTATTCTCTTCGTTATCATGGCGAAGATGATGAAGAAAATCCAAACTCTCTCCTCGTTCTCGTCTAGATCCTTTCTCTTTACTCGCACCGCATCTCAATCAACCCTATCACAACCACTCCAAGAGAATGACCACGATCTCCCCAAAATGCCCCCATTCGACTACACTCCGCCTCCGTACACCGGCCCCTCCGCCGAAGAGATCCTCGCCAAACGCCAAAAATCTCTCAGCCCCGCCGTCTTCCACTTCTACAAGAAACCAGTAAGTTTGCGCCGCCACCCCCATTTTTATTTATTTATTTATTAATTGTTGTAATTTGTGCTTACTGATTTATTAATTTTTTATATAAAAATAAATATTTTGCAGTTGACCTTGGTGGATGGGAAGATGCAATATCTGTTCGACGAAAGCGGCCGGAGATATTTGGATGCTTTTGGCGGGATAGCGACTGTTAGTTGTGGACACTGTCACCCTCAAGTGGTTGATGCTATCGTCAATCAGGCAAAGCGTTTGCAGCATTCCACCATTCTTTACTTGAATCCTGCTATTGCCGAATTTGCTGAGGCTCTCGCCGCCAAGTTCCCCGGCGATCTCAAGGTAATATTCGTTGAAATCCAATAGCTTGTGATTGCCCTTTTATTTTATTTAATTAATTATTTTGCTCGGTGTGTGGTGTTGTTCTAAATTGATTTCGTTTTTTTTTTTCATTTTATTTATGAATTTAACTTAATTTATACGTGACTACCGTCGAAGATCCGTTTTATTTTATTTTTTTAATTATTATTTTTAATGCCTTTTAAGAGTGACACAAGTATTGGATCTGTGGTGGTTTAGGTTGTCTTCTTCACAAATTCGGGGACGGAGGCGAATGAGCTGGCGTTGTTGATGGCGAGGTTGTACACAGGCTGTCAAGATGTTATTTCGATTAGAAATGGTTATCATGGCAATGCAGCTGGCACGATGGGCGCTACTGCCCAGAGTAGTTACAAGTTTAACGTCGTCCAGGTATATATTATATACTAATGGTATTTATGTGTTTATTAATATCACTGATTAAAATTTGTGTGATTAATGTTTGATAGCATGAATTTGTGGCTTCAAATTGGAAATGTGTTAGTTCCAAGTATTCTTGATTTTTGAGTCATTCACGGCATATGGTTACTACCAAGCTGTAGCCTGTATGTCATAAATTAATCCATGAATAATAATAATAAAATTAAAATAAGTTTCTCCCTTTGCCATTTAATTAACTTAATTACTTGCTTCTGTTTACAGACTGGAGTACACCATGCACAGAACCCTGACCAGTACAGGGGCATATTCGGGTCCGATGGACCTAAGTACGCGAAAGACGTTGACGAAATAATTACATACGGAACATCCGGCCGTGTTGCTGCTTTCATTTCCGAAGCCATACAGGTTGAGCTTTATTACGTGTGTGTGTGTGCAGTTTTTGTGCTTGCAAACATTTTCCTGCTTTATTATTCAATGTTTCTGAAAATGCAAATCGTTATAGGGAGTGGGTGGAATTATGGAGTTGGCCCCAGGATACCTGCCAGCTGTCTACAGTGCTGTTAAAAAAGCAGGTGGGCTTTGCATAGCTGATGAGGTCCAATCAGGCTTTGCTCGTACCGGATCCCATTTTTGGGGTTTCGAGGCCCATGGTGTTGTGCCTGACATTGTAACCATGGCAAAGGTACGTGTTTTGTCTTTTTTATAAAAAATCATTTTCTCTGGTTGGTATCATGCTTAGAAGCTATTGTGTCGTTTAACGTCAGGGCATTGGAAACGGAATACCGCTTGGTGCTGTTGTGACCACTCCGGAGATTGCCAAGGTGTTGGCTCATCGTAGTTATTTCAATACCTTTGGTGGTAATCCGGTTTGTACTGCTGCTGGGCTTGCTGTTCTGAATGTAATTGAAAAGGAGAAGCTTCAGGAGAATGCGTTGACCGTTGGGTCTTATCTGAAGCAACGCCTTGTGTCCCTCAAGGATAAATACGAGAGTATGCCTTCTTTTCTAAATGGCTGTTGCTCTACATTAAATGCAAATTGACACTATTTTTTTTAAATAATAATAATAATAATCTGTAATATTATTGGTTTGATTGTGCAGTTATTGGGGATGTGAGGGGAAGAGGTCTGATGCTCGGAGTTGAGCTCGTAAAAGACCGTCAAACAAAAATTCCTGCAAATGTTGAGACTCTCCAAGTAATGGAGCAGATGAGAGGTGACATTCTTGTTACTGCATATATATGTATTAATTTTATTTATTCTCCCATGCGCATCAAAATTTTGAGTAGACTTCGGAAATCATAAATTATAATTGCTCTTCTGATATGTTTCAGAAATGGGTGTGCTCGTGGGGAAAGGAGGCTTCTTTGGCAATGTGTTTAGGATCACTCCACCACTCTGCTTCACCAATGAAGATGCTGGTTCGTGTTTTTAGTGTTAAATATACTATACATTGTATTCCTTCTTTTTGTCTTTTTAGAATTGTTAATGATAACATTTTCTCTGTTTTTGTTTTTGTTTTTTTCGCCTTGTTGTAGATTTTCTTGTGGATGTGATGGACTATACGCTGTCGAAGGTTTAGAGCTGAGGAGGCGGTGTATCCATAGAGGATGGGTTTCCAATGACCATATACAAATGCCACGAACTTTACAAACATTGGATATTTTTATATAAGATATAAATATATCTGTCATGGAAATAAAGTAATCCTAGCTCCTGGGCTAAAAGGGTTCTGAGTCACCACCTCGATGTCTCTTGCTCCGATAGCTTATTCGTATTGTTATTTATTTATCTGCAAACTTTGCCCGGGATGTATGGCATACATTTTCCATGAATAAATAAAAGAAGAGGAGATGCTGAGACATCACCTCGTTGTCTCTCGCTCCTTTGTATTTCGTTATTTGTTGAATCGAATCATAATAATAAAGCTTTCATTTTTGTAATTTGTCGCCGGTGTTATAAACCGAGAACCAATCCCTTCAAGCCCTAAAGCAGCATACAAATGGCCAAATTATATTTAACCATATCCAATTGGGTTGTCAACTTGCAAGTTCCTTGCGTATTCTTACACTTGTGTTTTCTGACTTTTATTGTGAATACGCACTAGAAACATGAACTACGAGTCACCTAATGTTATCGTGGGCATAGATATGTTTCGCTGGTTAAAGGTGGCTAGTTAATGATTTGGGGGAAAGATTTTAAATGATAATGGATTTGAAATTCACTAAATGACTTCAAAATAATTTATATTAGGAGTGTCAAGGATTTGAATTTGACTATTGGGGATATAAAATCATCAATTCATGACATGTGTTTGAAAAAGGATTTACCTTATTTGTTAATTTTGTTGACACATGACGGATGTGTCAACTTGTGATTAATTTTAATGACATGTGTCGTAGTTTGGTACCACCAAAATCTGATATGTTAAGATCTCTATGTCGCTTTATCAGGAGTCAAGAGTGATAAAGTTTTGAAAATTCTATGTTACAACAATGATTGTAATTAACATTGTTAATAAAACACCTAATGTTGTTTACAAGGAATTTTTTTTTAAAACTTGAAGTGAAAGTTTTTTTTTCGTTAGGTTAATAATTTCATAATTCGATTTTATTAGATTTCTTTGATAGTTTTTATTTTTTTTATGAATTTTTTTAATATGCCTGCATAACATGTGGGTTTTCAAAAAGCGCAGGGAAATTGAAAAAAAAAAAAGAATATTTGATTGTAGTGTAATCAGATATGTGTATTAAAAAATGTATAATAACGACTGTGTTAATTGATTGTAGGAATGAATTAATATTAGAAAAAATATTTTGAAATTGAATGATTTCCTTAATTTTAGGAACCAATTATGATTAGGGAATTTAGGAAATGCGATTTGTTATAATTAGGAATACGATTCTAATTAAAATTATTGTATAATATCAAAAAAGATATAGAATCAGTGATATTAATTCCTTAATTGTAGGAAACAAATAATACAAAGAGAAAATGTTTAAATATATATATTAAAATTGATATATTGTGCAGAATATCTGATTAATCGGTGCGCTTAGTTTAATATATACACCGTTTGGATAATATATTTATATATAAATATCTATAGTTAGAATTTTTTATAAATTAAATCTATAAATACAACTGATAGAAATAATTAAATTAAACATATATAATTGTAATAACAAAATTAAAAATATGAAATTATCTCATCTAATATTGTGAAATTGTATCATTATATGATTATTAATTGGTAATATTAATGTTGAAACGCTAAAATTAAGTATAGGAGAAAATCTTATCCTTATAATTACTTAATATAATTAAATATATTAATGTTGAAACGTTTAATTGTATGTATGTGGAATGTATCTTTATTACATATTCCAGTGAAAATCTTTCATGTGAAAATAAGAAATTATCCTTCTAGTTGGTAATACCTATAGAATTAAGTATGTATGTTGAAACGTATCCTTATTACATGTATGTAATAATTAAGTATATGAGAATAATTTTATATTCATAAGATATGTTAATAGCACAATTGTGACACTATTTATACGTTAAGTTTATATAAGTTGATTGATATAACAGTGAACATGCAATCTTTGATTAGTTATCAAATTATTATTTGATATTATTATATAATTATTAGTGATTTTAATTATATCAAATCGAAAATCATAATTATAAATGACTTGTTTGGATAAAATTATAAGATACATTTTGCAAGTAAATTATTATAATTTATTATAGTTTTTCTATGGTCAATTATTATAAGACGTTACTTGTTTGGAATTATAAATTATTTAATTAAATATTGCAAAAAAAAAAATGAATTGACCAAAAATCTTATTTATTAAACCTGAAATTGCGAATTTCATATAATATTGAAAACAAAAATATCAATGCTATGCCAAATTGTAAATAATTAATTTACTTGAAATCTACATTGAAATAAATTTTTGACTTATCATCTGGCGGGCTATACATTGCAAACACACAATACTCTCCGACTTCCAATAACGTGTCGTCAATAAATTTATCAAAGCCGGCTCGAAATGACGGTGTATCTTCGTCGTAATTCAATTCAATCATCCACTTGGTAGACACAAAATAAATATTGGCATAGTTGTTCAGGTCCAGATATGTGTCTTTCATATACTGGTTGTAGAAGTCCAGTGGAATAGGCTGTATAAAATAAGAAAAATAACAAACGATTAAACGATCCCTATTAGAAAGACATTTGTATTGGTTAATGTTAGGAAATATAGATTGTTAAAAAGAAGGGAAAAACGAACTCACCAAGTATGCATTATCTATATGAGTAGATTGGATTAAAAACTCAAATGTTGGAAGTCCAACACTATTTATTTCGTACTTTTTATAATTAAAGCACGACCTTTTCTCAATCCAGTCATTGGTGAAAATGTTCACGTCAAAAACCAAGTTTTCACTGTACTTTAAAACCAAATTATGATCTGCAAATATACTATTTGATCTAATGCTGAATGTTCTGTTTATTTGGAGGGCCGACCTATTCTTTCACCAACACTTGATGTGGTCAATTTAATTAATGAGTATATGATTTCATTGAATGAAGGGGAGTGTAAGGTATATTTGAGCTCAGATAGTGCGTGCAAATCCGATGCAAATGTTGACATTTTGCAAGACGTCCATTCAACCGAGTTTTTGAACACAATCAAGTGTTTTGGGTTGCCTAATCATGAGCTACGATTGAAGGTTGGTACTCCAATCATGTTGTTGAGAAATATTGATCATTCATTTGGTTTGTGCAATGGAACTAGATTGGTAGTTATGAAATTGGGTGATCATGTTTTGGAGGCAACGATTCTCCTAGGAAGTAATGCTGGTGAATTAGTACTCATCCCATGAATGACCGTAACACCATCGGATCCCAGGTTGCCGTTTAAATTTCAACGAAGGCAATTTCCGATTATTCTGTCGTATGCAATGACAATTAATAAAAGTCAAGGACAATCCCTATCCCACGTTGGACTTTTCATGAAAAAACCTGTTTTCAGTCATGGTCAACTGTATGTTGCAATATCAAGGGTCACCAACCGAAAAGGTTTAAAAATCTTGATTTGCGATGATGAAAATAAACGTAGGAAAAAAATTACGAATGTTGTGTATAAGGAAGTATTCATAATTTGTAAATTATAAGAATCTGATTAATAATAGTTTTTGAAGCATGTTCTGTATAATGTTTAATTCTTCAATTTCTTACATTTATTATTTTACTCTTTATCTTATTCTGCTTTTGTTTAAATTAATATAGCCACTTATTTATTATACTATTTACATAAAAATAATATTAAATATTTGACAAATTAAACATTATAATTATTCCCCCGTGCAACGCACGGGTGTAATATTAGTTTTGTTTACAATGATTTTTTTTTAAATCTCAAGTAAACAATTTCAATACTTTTTATCTTTAACTAAAATTTTGAATTTATTTTCTATTTTTATTTTTATGTATTTATTGGATATGATCGAACAGCCGCAGGTTCCGGGCTAGTAAAATATTAATAGCATATTAAAAAGATCATTTTTCTATCTACGGTAGCATTTCTAAAGCATGCGAGTGTCATTCCAAATTGAATTGGATCATGAGATCGAATGATTACAATTCATAACTCATTTGAAAATAAGTTTATTCATAAGTTGTCACCATCTTTCAATATTCTTCCAAATCCGTGTTAAACAAAAAGGTTGAGTAGATTATGCAAGATAAGGCCTCGCGTGGCTCTATTAATCGAGTTCAAAAGATTGATTAGATTGTGAAGATAGTTTACTCTTCAAATTTCAAGAGCATCTTTAAACATAAAGAATAATATTTTTGACATTTTTCAAAGCAATCATTTTATTTGACTCTTTATTTTCATTTCTCCGTGATATTTATCTATTAAAATGAGTCATTCAATTGTAAAGTCGGAAGTGATGAATAATTTAATGCAATCAATTACAATCAAATAGAGAGTTGTACAGGCTTTCTGAATTTGGATAAGAGAACCCTACTCTAAATTTAAAAGTTATAATTATACATATCAAATATATAATATACTTTTATTTAAAATAATTAAAAATATAAAAGAATAGAAATACAGTAAAAGTGATAAAATAATATTTAATTTTTATTAAAATAATAAAAAGTAAGAATAATTATCTTTTAAAAATACAAATACGATAGATAGATAGAACGGATGGTAGAAGTATTGTGTTTGATAGTATAACAAAAAAAAAATGAATGAATAAATAAATAAGAGGCAATACTTGAGTTATATAATAATACCCTAAAGTCAATCAATCCATTTATGTGGTCATAATTCCTATTTTATATCTCAACTGAAATTTCATATACTCCCATTGTCACGTTCTATTATTTTAGAAATAGTTTCATCTTATTTTATTTATTATATTTATATTTTTAAAAGATAATTAATATTATTATTATTATTATTATTTTTTTATAATAAATATTATTAAATACTTACATATATATAATTATATAAGACTGATATCTACACCGTGTCCTAAAGAACACCCCGATTGACACTTTCGAATTTCAATCATATTCGTCTTTCCCACTTGGATGTCTATTTATCAAGAACATCAATGATTTAAATGGAGGAAAACACGTCAATCCGGTTGGATGAAACACAATACCCGGCCGATTACCCAATCCCATTCGACCTTTTCGTGTCCAAGAAATATAAGAGGGTTGGGTCCAAAGGGTTTCTCAGATTTACTGATCCAGCGGGGAATTTAGTGTACAAGGTCAAGAAATCGTCCAATAAATCAGCTGCTGATGATCCCCACCGTATCAAGCTACTCTTGGATTCATCGGCCAATACCCTCTTCTCCATCTGCCGACTCAGCGTGAGTTGTAGCAGCAGTCTCTCTCCCAAATTTTTACATCTTTTATTTTTTTTTCTCATAAATTAGAAATTAATTATTCCTGTAGAAATCGTATTCTCGGGTTTTACATGGCCAATTTAGTGTTTCTAACCTAATTTTACAAATTTTGCATCTAATGGATTTTGCTGATTTTGGGATTCTTGAATATATCTGGAGAAAATTGGGTTTCATAGTTCGTTTAGTGGATTATGTGTATTTTTGTTAGGCATTTTGTGATTTGTGCTGGAAATTTTTTGCTATCCAATTTTTGTATGGATTTTTTTTTTTTTTTGCCAGTATAGTATAGGATTTATCTGATGTTTCTTTGGGCTTTTTAAAATTTAACAGCAAATATATGCAAGGCCGATATTTGCATCATGTTGGCGAAAAGGGGGAAAAAATATAAATTCCATATCTGTTTTATCTTTTTTTTTTTGGGAAGTATTTTAAATGTTCCTCTAACATAATGTTTCTTCTTCCTATTAGAAAGGATCATGGCGGGGCTTTAGGGGAATCGTTGAGGAGCAGAACTTGATATTCGTAGTGAACAAGACGATAGATGAGTACAAAAGAACCGAGTTTAAAATATTACTCAGCGTTGAACATAACGACGACTCAAAGACCGAGTTACGTATGATCGGCAGTCCTTTCAAGAGATCATGCACCATTTATAAAGACAATTCCATTGTAGCTGAGGTAAACTTAAATTACATAATAATGCCGTAATTTAAGTTTGTAGCTATTCTTCAAGTCAAGCGAGATTTCATAATTTCTTGAACAAAAAGTAATTAGAAAAGAATATGCGAATAGTATCATTATTCTTGTTGCTATTTTTGCCACCTTTTCTATTTAAGAAATTATCGATAAACAATAAAAGTATGAAAAAAAAAAAATCCGAGCAAATTTAATTTTGTCCCTCCCTCCTATTTTTTGTGTTTGGTTTAGTGTTATATTCTGTTAATTTTGACAATAGCGATCTTTTAATTTATTGTGATGCAGACTAGCCTTATGTACAAGCTAGGGATGGGAAAAGCTTTCGTTCCTAGGAGCCGTTTTCGAGTAACCATTTTTCCGGGATCTGTTGATCCCAGTTTAGTTGCTTCTCTCATTGTTGTATATTTTGATGGACGAAAGCTTTGGATATGAATTTACACCTTTTGTTGTTTCCTTGGGTATCCAAACTCTGATTTTACAAAATGTGGCAGACATATATTGCTATCAATTGTTAGTAAAAATGAAGGTAGATTATGATTCTGTCTCAATAGAAAATATATTGATCAGCACATCTCGAGACCAACAAGACAACGAAACATATTTGGGGAATTCTAATGTCAGGTATCTCTTGTACATACCTAATCGTCAGTATCCCTATAAGATCAAGAGAGTAACATGTGTCATTTGAAAATATTTAATTTTCTTTTAACTAATTATAATAACATAAGATAGTATATTATGCCCTTAATGTTATAAATTTTAATTTTAGATAATAAGTCACCTACTTTTTATAATTCATTCATTACCCCAATAGATAAATTATTTGTGTAAATCCTCAAAAAAATATTTTTTATAACCTTTTAATTCCACCACCACCCACACTGGCAACTGTCCAGTCGCCGCCGGTGCCGACTTTCCGGCGATCGGCCAGCGGAGTTTTTCTTTAACATCCAAATCCCATGCTATCCTTTATTTTATTATCAAGTAAAAGAATTGCTATTGTTTATATCAAGCAAACAAATTTATTCGACCAAAAAAAATTCAATCAACTAGCAAGAAATTTTTCTATTTTTGGTATTATGTAATAAATACATAACAACAATTGGGCAATCAAGTGATATTATTATTATTATTATTATTATTATTATTATTATTATTATTATTATTATTATTATTATTACTGGAAATCCTCTCGTGGAATGCACGGAATGTATATTCATAAAATAATTATTCAGTAATTATAATGCATAAAATAAATATGACTAATATAATATAAGAATTAAAAATAATGACAATCAAAATACAAACTATATCAAAACTACAGTTGTATGATAAACGTAAAAGGATAAAAACTAATTGGTTTTTCAAAATTAAATTTCAGAATTCTATATAATTCAAATGAAATATTTTAGTATAATTTCTACACATTTCTATATAGTTCATTATCTCACATATAATATGAATGTCCATTTTCACTTAAAAAAACTTACATGGTGGGAATAGATGTGAACGAAAAAAATAATAATAAACTATATGATAATTAAATAAAAGTAAGAATATATTTATTGTTTATAGAATTCATTAAAATACCCAATGTAATATATCAATATAGAGCTTGTGTCATTTATTTATCAAATTATATGTAATATATCAATGTAGAGCTTATTTATTATTACAAATTTCTTATAAACACTCAACATATTAGTATGATTTACAAAATATCATGTTTGATTAAGTTAGAAATTATTTAATAAGCAATTAAGTTAGAAATTATTTAATAAGCAAGTAAATATATATATATATATATATTCTAAATGTGCAATAACACGCATCTAAATGTGCATTGAATTTCTATTTTTAATTATTTGGTTTTTTTAAATAGT
>BMAC01000020.1:1229909-1275532 GCA_014905375.1 Phtheirospermum japonicum
GATGAGTGGGAACCACTTAGAGATTTCTAGGTGAGGGAGTTCAGTGAACTCATCATATGAGCACCTACTTATGTATGTCGATGTCCAGACACCGTGACCGATGAGACGCGGTCCACATACACTAAGTACTAGTCTTAATGGGAAAGGCCTGTATCCTCATTATGGCGTAACCCTATGACTAGGAACAAGTTCGACGAGTTATATTACGTGCTGGATTATCTCACGGTTCTACTAGACCAATCCACCGTAATAGAGTAACTTAATCAGGACCATACCTATGCATCTAGCATGGGACAAAAGGTATGGAATGCCAATATGTATAATGGATATTATTACGAATAAAAACCGATTGTATTACTAGAGAATAGTGAGACCACAGCCACAACTTGGCTTGTTGGTCACCTTATTCCAACAGCACAGTGATCCCCATAAGCTCGTGAACACAGGAGGCAATCGGGTCAACAAACGAGAAATCTTCATTCATGTATGGCGAAGGAGTGTTGTGGATATCTTTCAGCGAAAATGTGACTGTCTCGCCCATCACGGATAAGGTCATCCTCCCTTTGTGTACGTCAATTAGTGTACGAGAAGTGGATATAAATGGTCGACCAAGCAAAATAGTATGTTCAGTGCCCTCCTTCGGGACCTCGCCGACATCTAGTATGACGAAATCGATTGGAATCACAAGCTCGCCAACTTGAACTAGAACATCCTCGACTATGCCAAGTGGTTGTCTAATTGATCGGTCCGCTAATTGTAGCCGCATCATCGTTAGTCTCATTGTCCCCAAATCGAATTCCTTATAAAGGGAATAAAGCATCAAATTGATTCCTGCTCCAAGGTCAAGCATGCCTCGTGCTGTCTGTCCGTTTCCCAAGGTGATGGTTATGCAGAAACTGCCGGGGTCTCTTTCCTTTTTGGGTAGAGGCCCTTTGCATATGACGCTCACCTCCTTTGTTAACTTAACTTGCTGAAGTGTCTCCAGACGTCGTTCCCTCGCAACTAATTCCTTGAAAAATTTCACGTACGCGGGCATCGTCTTGATTACGTCTAACAGAGGAAGATTAATGTTGAAGTTTTTGAGCAGATTGTAAAGTTCCATGAACTTTTTATTCTCTTTGGCTGGGCATAGGCGACTTGGGAAAGGAACCTTGTCTCGAATAGTGGTTGGCGATGCCTTCGGAGGCTTGGTGGAATCGTCATCTGTTACTGGAGAGGGTACTTGTTTCGGGGACTTCCCTTTTAACGACCCAAGAATGTACGGATTCGGTGACTTATGCATTTGGTCAACCGATTTAGGGTCATTGTTCGTAGGCAGCCCCTCATTTGCAATATTAGTGTCCCCTTCGTTCTTTTCTTCGACCCCATTATCTATCGTCTTCCCACTTCGTAGAATATGAACCTTGGAAGCTTGCTCGGGTTGGCTTGGAAACTTCCCCTTTTCATTGTCATGTTTGTCCATGAATGTCGCCATTTGCCCCATCATTTTCTCCAAGTTCTTCACGCTCTTACATAAGTCATTCAAGACCTCTCCTTGCTTATTAACTTGCGTGGTCAGATTTGTCAATCCATCCTTATTTCTGAGTGTCTCGGTGACTTGGTTCTGTTGCCAAATTAGCAGTTGATCATTTGGTTGTATAGGAACAGGTGTCGGCCCAGCTGGTAGTGATTTGCTCGGTGGTGGTTGTGTTGATTTAGTTTGTGCTAGGGTGAAATGTGGATTTTCAGGGCCCCATTTTAAGTAAGGGGAGTTACGATTTGCATTAAATTTGGGATTTGACTGAGGCCTGTGCTCATAGGTTGGGAGATCTATGTTGCGTAATTGGTCTTTGATGGCGTGTGCTTCAGCATCGGTATCTTCGTGATACCCCATTGTACATGAATCCCCCGAATGCCCTTGCTCTCCACAACGGTTACATGCCTCGAAGGTCTCGTTGCTTGGCACCTTAGTTGCCTTGTTAACCCTTATCTTCCGTGGTCGAGAGCTCGTTTGCCTTGACTTTTCGCTCATCCTTTCAAATAGTTGCTTGGCAGCCGTCGCTGTCGAATTCCCAAAATCTCCTCCAGCAGCTACCTCTACGTTATTCTTGTAAGAATCTATAAGTCCCTCATAGAAGAGTTGATTCACCATTCCCGGAGAGTTGTGATGATGGGGGCAAGCTTGCAACAGAGATTCGAAACGTTCCCATGCCTCGTGAAACAGCTCCCCGTCTTGCTGGACAAAGTTGGTTATTTGTCTCCTTATGTGGCCCGTCATCTGAGCTGAGTAGTACTGATTAATGAATTTGTCGCTCACCATGGGCCAGTCGATCAAAGATCTTGGTTCCATTGATAGTAGCCAAGACTTGGCTTTATCCTTCATGCAACTCGGAAAACACACCATTTGAAGGTCTTCGTGATGAAGTCCTGGGGACGGAATCCTACTAACTTCGGCATAGAACTCCTTAAGGAACGTCAGTGGGTCTTCGTTGGCGAGGCCGTGAAATGTCGGGAGGTTGTTGATGATATGAAGTTTCAACTCGAAGTCTCTCGCAGTTCTTCCCAACACAATTGCCGAACTATAGGGACCCACTTGAGGAGTCGTGAACTCTCTTTATCTCGGTTCGCGCGCCTCCCGTTGGTATCTTTCTTGGTTATTTGACCTCGCGTATTCGTCTCTCTCATGGTACCCGTCATATGCGAGCCACTCATTGACCCGCTCGTCGCCATGGTATGATCTCTCGGAATAGTCGTCCGGAACGTGGCGGTAGCGATTATCTCCTCTTCTTTGGCCGCCATTCTGGTCTATTACGTTTCGTTGAATATTCTCCCAGTACGCTTGAGGCTGTACTGGTCCGTCGGGACGAATTGGCTCACTCCCGTACCCATTTCTTTGTTGCACGGGTGGATGCCTTGGTGGCTGATCGTCCTCGTTGTTGTGAGCTTGGTTGTCTAGTCGCAACATCGTTTCCGAAATCGGATCACAAATAAAATCAGTCGTGGCAGATGATTCACTTGTGGGTGAGTGAGGTGGTCTCACTTGATTCGAACAGATGAACGTTGTCGATGAATGGTGCAAGTTCGAGCCTAAGCGATCTACGACCTTGCATGAACTCAACAACAAATCAAACGTATCGACTACAGAAAATAATTATACAAATAAACGACTAAAATAAAAATAAAAATGAACAAACATATTTTTGAAAACCTTTGTATATTCCCCGGCAACGGCGCTAAAATTTTGATTCAAGCTTTTGTGTTGCCTACTTATGAAAATTTGTCAAAAGATCAATAGCTTGCCCGCAAGAGAACAGGGGTCGCGCGTAGTTTGGCAACTTGACTCGAGTCGTCTCTCGAGGAACATACAATCGGAATTTTAAATAGTTTGTTCAATTCAATAACACATAAATGGGGGGGGGGGGGGGGGTTTGATTGTTTTGATTATCTAGAAATTTAAAACACATGAACAATAATTAAAACTAAGTATTTTAATTCAGCAACTCAAACATATAAACTAGAGAAATTATTCTAAGAACTTTAAACAAGATCAACTAGCATAAACGAACAACAATTATCAAGAACGAAATGTAAACGAAATAAACTAAATTAACCAAGCATGAATAATAACTAGCATTAATTAAACTAAGATTACGAATTGCAATATCAAAAGTATCTAAGGTTTCGAAGCATGAAAAAACTCAAGAACAATTATTAAAAACAACTACTTAATTGCATAAATTAAACTACGAAAACGATTAAAGAGTTTAGAGTACTTATTAAACTAAGGAAATGCGTAGTAAATTCTCCAGCTAATCCGGAGAGGTGGTTGATCTCGGTCGAAGAACGGATCACGAACGGACGGTTGGAGCTTGGCGATCCTCGAATCTTCGATCTTGATCAATTGTTGTTATAGGGATGTGGATGGTGTTGTTCTCGAGCCAAAAAATCAAATATTCAGAGTATGGGTGAGAGGGTCTCCCTTTTGGGACGGACTTAGAAGGGTTTATATAGATTTCCCTTGACTTGGAGCATAAGAAACCCTAAAATCCCGATTCTGGGCCGTCGCGTCGACGGTGCATCAACTGACGCGTGCCGGTACTCGGTGCTGCCACTGCCTGGGTGTGCGCGTCGGCTGGGCAGGTGCGTCGACTGACGTGGTCATGGATCGATGCTTCAGCAAGTTTGCATCGACGCGTCTTCAGTCGACGCTTCAGCAAGTTGCGTCGATGCTGCGTCGATCGATGCGTCTTCAATCGACGCTTCAGCAAGTTGCGTCGACCTTGCGTCGACTGACGCCCCCTTCAATCGACGCTTCAGAATGTAGCATCGGCAGTGCGTCGGCCTTGCGTCGACTGACGCGGATCATGGCTCGCGTCGACGGAGCGTCGACGCGACAGAGCGCCTGTCACCGTTTCTCAATCTTTTGCTACTCGTTTCACCGGAAAGCTCGTTCTCCTATTCCTGAACATCGAACTTCTTCTATTACGCGCTGAACTCTTCCGGTTACTTAGCTGTAAGGTGAAAACAACGAAATATCACCTAATTGCATCAATTACTATCAAAATACGGTAAAATAAGCTGGAGCTATGAAGATACGAAATTAAGCTTAAATCATCCAACTTATACCAAAAACAAATAGAAAAACAAGCTAAAATACTACTGAAAATAAGGACAAATACGTGCTAATCACCTATATCGGTCGGTCGGGGGTTGGTGGTCCTCGCCTGTCATGATGGTAGAGTTCAGACACCGGTGATTTTCAGGTGGGTGGAGGTCCTCACCGGTTTGATTTTCAGTGGTTGCTAGTCATTTGGTCTCGTCTCCCAGTGAATTGTTAAACAGTTAGTTAGTTGAATCCCCGAACACCCCCTCAACTCGGCAATTTGCCCAAGGTTGTTCAAATACACCAAACCAAGAGTCACACCAAACATGACGCGACCAAAAAGATTGGTGTTTCAAGAAAATAAGGTGTTGACCTTAAATATGAAGTCAACGACCTGAATAACGTCTCAACGACCTGATTGATCTCCAAGAGCCTCCTGGCGACCTGATTGTTCCTGTAAAACAACACCTAACGCCAAGGCGGTGGGCGGCCCCAGCGTAGGCCCTCTGATTCTTAAGTCAGTAAGTGCGAGACAGATGCAAGAACTCAAAGTACGTAGGATATGAAATCAACTTAGATAGAAAAGTGAGGTCTGAGTCCTCTTTTTATAGATAAGAGAAGTATTCCTCAAGTTAGGATTCCCCTCTCCTGTATGATAAGTTCTCATAAATAATAGAACTCTCGCTAAATTACTAGAATAGTCGTGGGCTTATAATTCTTTTCATGATATAGTCCGTCGGGACCCCACAAAACAACCCATATCAGTTCGTTAAAGCCCAAGATCATAAAGCCTAACACTCGATACCGAACCACCACTCAGCATCGAGCTTATATAATAGTACTCATATCATAAGAGCTCGCTACCCCATATAAGAGCTCGCCACTCCTACACGCCAGGTTGCTACTCCTTAAAACAGCTCGCCCAAACCCTAGAAGGATTGCCCCTCCTAAGAAATGAGGTCGCCTACCCAAATTACCATAAATACCTGCATGTAGCCGACGTGGATATTTGATGTCGTATCAGCTAGTCCCCCATTTTCTGACTGATTGAGGTACGGAATCAGGTAGAATATATAAGAAGTAAAGAATACGTCGGCTGAAAAACCATAAGCCAATAACTCGACCTAAAACAGGTCAAAGAATCACTCCATACCATAACATAATACTTAAGCATCGCCTTATAACCATAAACCATTTTATTAATTCGACGCAAGATCGCGCAAATCATGAAGCCCAACTCTCCATGCCAAGCTATTTTAATACCATCTTCCTAATAAGAACTCACCACCTCACCTAAGAGCTTGCCACTCTTATATGAGAGGTCGCTGGCTCCACCAACAGCTCACTCTCCTCTCAGAAGGATAGCACCTTCCAAAAGAAAAGGTCGCTTATAACCCCCCACCCCACCCCTTTAAAGATGCATGCTTACTGACCTAAATATCTATCAACTCATAACCATAAGAAGTATAAAAACCTAATGTCGAGCTAATGTTATATCTTCTGCACAAAAACCAAGTAAAATACAATTATACATTTTAAAGAAGTCAAAAACACGCCACCTTCAACCACACATCCTCATTAAGATCATTAAATACGTTTCTGCACTGATCGGACACGTGTCATAACCCTGTTTCCTCGTAATATATTTAATCTGGTGGGCCCGAAAATGAAAGGCCCAAAATAAAACCCTACCAACTTTCCCGCCTCTCGAAAACCCTTTCTATCCCTTCAGTTTTTTCCGCCGCCCAACACAAAATACCCCTTCACCTTCATTTGTCTTCACTTTAACAAAAACACAAGTAAAAACACCATTTTTCTTCTACAAAAAAATTCTCTCTCGTGGATTTCTGGAAAATCTGCAACTCACCAATCAGCTACCCTCAGAATTACTGATCAGAACCATGAGTAAGTCTCCATGATCCTTCATCCTGATGATAATTATTTTAATTTTTTCTGAAAGTTGTTATGTATGCTGAGTATGATTTTCTGTCTTCCCCTCCCCGTTAATTGATGTATGATGAACACAGTGCCTTCAAACTCCAATCCCCAAAACCCTATCCCTTCAAACCCACACACTTCTTCTGATACCGAGTCCATCGAAAACCCTTCAGTATGTAAGAGGAGCAAGAAAAACCCTCCTGCACCCCGACCTGGTTTAAATGATGAACCAGAGGGTGATGTTAGTTGGGCCGAACTCGAGGCTCAAACTAGGGCTTACATTGAGACCAGAGCCTTAATCGAGAACATAATAGAAGAACCCCCTTCATCCCATCCTGAAATTGAAAACATCCCAGAGGGCATTCCCATAGTTGAACCTGATATGCCTTCAACCTCTCAATCTGAACACTTCTCGAGAATCCAGTAGCCGTGATACCTCCTTCTGCCCTTGTCGACCTGCCTACTTTACCTCAAGCCACCAGGGTAGTCGTAGAAAACTATTGGTTGCTTCCTGATCAGGAAAAACTTAAATAATTTAAGAAAGCACTCAACTTTCCCGAGACCTCTAAAATGGTTACTCCAAATATCCTTCAAACCGACCCAAACCACCCATCTCCCAATCTATAATCAAGGTGTGTCACTCACCTGGATTTTATAAACTAAATCACAAATCTAACAATAAGTCTAAGAGCTAAGGTAAAATGTATAAATTGAAGAACAAGGAAGAAATTAATGAAAAGCTTACTTGAATTAAGAAAGAGAAACACAAACTTGAATGAAATTGCAATCCAAAATAAAATCCAAGTGATGGCTTGAGTTTATATTGAGCTTACAAACCCAAGGAAAAACTTGAAATTAAATCTAGATCTAGAGAGAGAAAATAAATCTCAAACCCATGCAAGAGTGGGGAGGAGAGTCTTTTTTTCTAATGAGAGAAGTCTCTATATTTATACTAGGTTAAATTAGGGGTAAATGGGTCAAATAAGCCTTATAAGCTTGGATTTTCCATGTTTGACCAAAATTTGACCCAAAATGGTCATGCTAGACCATTGGCTAGCCTTTTGGCTCGATTGGGCTTGGTTTGGCTCGGCATTGGCCGAGCTTGGCTCGGCGCTGGGCGTGTATTGTCGGGCATGGGTAGGTTGCTGTGCAGGCGCTATCGGCAGCTCTCTACTGTTAAGTCGATCGACTGGTCGGCAGCTCTCAGCGGACAACTCTCTGTTGTGTAATCGACCGACTGGTCGGCGGTCGATCGACAGGCTAGGCGAGGATGGTCGGGCGTGGCGCGCGGGACTCGGCAGCTTCGGCAGGTGTGGCGTGCAGCTCTCGGCAGGCGCTCGGCAGGCTCGGCAGCTGCCCGTGGGACTCCTCGGTAGGCGTCGGCAGCTCTCGGCGCTGCGCGCGGGCGGGCTCGGCATCTGCGCACGGCCGCCCGTCGGTGGGTCTTGGCTTGCGTCAAGGTGTGCGTCAAGGTCCAATCTCATCTTCTTTTCACTTCCTTGTTGAAATCTAACATAAATCACACCCATCCACAAATTAATTGAACTCATTTAGCCATATTAATTATAAATTCAAAAAACAACAAACGAGAAAACAACCTAATAACCTAACGAAACTCGACTCAAAACTACTCAAAACGACACTAAACTCTAATTAAAAGTACGAGAAAAACACCACAATTACATGCAAAATATATGGGAAAAAAGAAATGAATAATCACCCAATTGTAATAATTACGATCAAAACACGATAAAATAAGTTGGAGATACATATGTATGAAAATATGCTCAATCTATCCAACCTATACCGAAATTAATAATAAATCTAACTAAAATACTACCTATATATATATATATATATATATATATATATATATATATATATATTATATATATATATATATATATATATAAATCAAGACAAGCTCATACTAATTAGCTGCTGGTGCACACTAGCTTCTCCATGTACATGCAACCTTCTTTTGACATTTATCAAGGCTGGTTTTCACAATAAAATTTTTTCAAGTGTCATGAAATTAGTTGTAAGTTATAGCAAAAAATACCCTAACTTGACAGGGAATCCCATATAAAACTGAGTTTGTGAAAATTAAAACATACAACATCCACATATTACATATGAACATATGATTTAAAAAAAAAAATCTACAAGACACTAATAGTTCTATTAAAAAATATATTGTATATTTAACTTGTAGTATATGTAATATTACTTTATTATTATTTTTTGTTTCCTTTTTTTTTTCTGCGTAAGACACTAATTTGTTCATGTAGATATATAATGTGTGTATCAATGCATCATATTGGCATTAAATAATAAAATTTGAATATATTTAATATTTATTTTTCTAGGTGTAATAATATTATTATTATCTTATTTATTATTTCCCTTTGTTTTGTTTATTATTATTATTTATTTATTTATTGCGTAACAATAGTTTTTCATATAGACTTTTAGTATTATTTTCAATGCATTATATTAGGATTAGATAAGAAAATTTATATTTATATTTTTTATATTTACTTCCCTTTTTTAATAAGTTTATATAACTCGTATTTTTCTTAAATAGAAAATTTAAATTTCTATTAATAAAATATTTCAACTTTTATTATAAATAAAAATTAGTTCAACTTATATAGATTTTTTCCTAATTAAATATTACTTATTTATATTTTTATATTAGGAGTATAAAAGTAAGACATTAAATTAGGTAAAATATGATAAAGAAAATATTGAATTAGGTAAAATATAATTATAGAAAAATATTAAATTAGGTAATCTAATAAAAGAAAAATATTGAATTGTGTAGATATCATATTAGGCACGGATGATAGCGAAACACAAGAATATTTTCTGAAACTAACGAAACGTACCAAACAGGCACGTAAAATAAAAGAATTATACATTAATATACAATATATATATATATATATATATATATATATATATATATATATACTCCATAAATAAACGTATATTAAACACCCCTACATCTGTGAGAATATTACACGTGCCCCCTATGTTTAAGATATCATGAAACAACTCAATGGATGTTTTGTAATATTCAAGAACATCTATAATTAACTCTGGATGACTCTCATTAAGTCAATTGATGAAGTTGTGTATCAATTGACTCAATGGGAGTCATCCCCAGTTGATTATAGTGGTTCATGAATATTACAAAACATCCATTGAGTTGTTTCATGATATCTTAAACATAAAGGGCACATGTAATATTTTCACAGACGTAGGGGTGTTTAATATACGTTTACCTATGGAGTAAAATTGTAATATGATATCAAACCGTATAAGAAGGCTTTTGTAACTTTCAAAAAACTCTCTTTCTTTTTTTTTTCTTATATTATTAGCCTGAATCTCCGGAGTCAAACATTTGTATGTTCTCTTGATTTTGGTTCTGATTGGTTCATTTGATTTTAACAGTTGGTGGATGATAGTCGATAATTTATAGCTGATACTTAGTAGTTGATTATAAAATATTGTTTGGTAAATTAGCCTATCGAATTAGCTGATTGAAGGTTAATTTAACAATATATAAATGATTGAGAGATATAAAAAATAATATATTAAAAATCAAGAAAAATATAAATATAATAATAAATTAATTTAGAATAATAAATAAAAACTTCCTAAAATATTTTTAAAAATCAAAGAAAAAAATATAACAATGATATAAAGTAATTATAATTGATAAATAAAAAAAGTCCGTAGGCATAAAATAATATTTATGTAAAACTATAATAATAATATTTTAGTATATGAAAAATTATTTGTTAATTTAGAATAATAAATAAAGACTTAATAAAAATATGAACAATGATACCAAAATGATTATTTTGATAAATAAATATTTTATTATGTCTAAAATAATATTTATGTAATACTATATAAAATAATATGTTAGTATATAAACAAATATTTTATAAAGAAAAATGAGAAAAAGTAAATTTTCTCAAATCAACTATCAGCTGATTATAAAAAGCTACGAATTGAACTTTTTTTGAAATGAATTTTTCTTAAATCTAATCAGTTATCAGAAGCTGATTAAAAACTTTACCAAGTTATACAAATAATGATAAATAAACTATCAGCTTCCGAACAGCTCAACCTAGCGGTCTCTCTGTATCATTTCAACCATATAAACTCAAGCACACAAAGAAGAAGGGGAAAAAATATTTGCATTTATATATGGAACACTAACCGATGGTAAATGTTTGCCTTTCAACCATTGTTTGTAAATCTGTTTTCAATTGATTAACACGAATTTGTCTTAATTTTAGTTAGTATTTTAGTTCATTTTTATTGTTGATTACGGTGAAAGTTGGATAGATTGAGCATATTTTCGTATTTTCTTATCTCCAACTTATTTTATATTATTTTGATTATAATTAATTAATTTTATGTTTATTGTAGTTATTTTGAAGATTCTTAGTTTGGACATAATCAAGATGGGTCTACAAGTGAAGTTTTAGCGAAAACGGGTCTCGATTTGAAATTTTACAGCTGACACTGGGTACGCTGATCCGCACTGGGTTACCCAGTATCCGAGTCCATGGCCGATACTACTGCTCACGCTGGCCGACACTGGCTGCACTGGTTGGCCGACACTGGGTACATCCGCCGACACCGGGTACCCAGTGCGATCACTGTTTCGAAAATTAAGAGTTTTCGGCCCATAAAACGAGCAAGCCCGGCTCCAACGCGTTTTTAAAAAGGGTCCTACTATATTATTAGCAGCTGTGAAGACTTGGTCAAGGGGAAAAGACCTTTCCTTTGATGGATTTGAAGAGAAGAATTATTATTGGAATTAAAAAGGAAATAAATTCAAGATACCTCTTGAAAGAAGGATTTGGTGAGAGAAATGGAGACCATCGTATATCCTATACAAGGAGAGGAGAAACGCCCAGCACAAAGGATTTCGTTCTCTCCCAACTCTCGAACCTCTTGGGATGAAAACCCAAGAGTGTTCTTTATTTTCTTTCTTCCATAATTCTTAGTTTTAAACTTCTAATTTTTAGATTAATTAGAATAGCTCTTAGATAGTTTAGATTCAAGAATTCTACGATCAAGACGCTGTTATTCTTCTTCGTTTAATAGTAAGTTTTCTATTTCCCTTCGTTTAATTTAGTTTAATTAATTATGATGCTCTTAATTTCTTGCTTGAATTAGAATAATCAAAACTTCAACAAACAAACCCCCCAAGTATGATGAATTGTATGGATCTTGAGTATGTTGATGATTGTGTTGGGTTTGTGATGATGAGATTGTGGATGATTGTTGGTTAGATCTTATGGGCCTAGAGCGTAGATTCGTTTAAAACCATCAATTGGGTTATCCAAATTGGTCGTGTAGACGAATCGAAACTCTAGAACCCTTGTTTTCCTAAATCTTTTCAAAACCCTTGATTTTTATTATTCTTAGTTTAAATAAATTTATTGTTTTTATGTGTTTAGATTAGATTTTTGTTTTTATTTCTTGTTCGTGAACGACAAACACAAGAAACACTTACGAATCTAGTAGTTTTCCTTGTGAGACGACTTGAGTCAACTTATCAACTTACACGCGATCCAGTTTAAAATTTTGATA
This sequence comes from Phtheirospermum japonicum, assembly GCA_014905375.1. Classification (NCBI taxonomy): domain Eukaryota; kingdom Viridiplantae; phylum Streptophyta; class Magnoliopsida; order Lamiales; family Orobanchaceae; genus Phtheirospermum; species Phtheirospermum japonicum. The sequence goes on from BMAC01000020.1 coordinate 1,242,052, forward strand.
AATATTTATAAGTAGGTACACAAAATTTCGAATTATCGATCCAATATATGGTTTCGCAAAATGTGACATCATATATTGTTATCAATGTTAGTAAGAATAAAGGTAGATTATGATTCTTTGTCTCAATAGAAAATCTCTTAAAGTGATTTTCATATTTTATCATAGCAAGTAAGTTTCTTTATCTTTATTATTATACAATTAAAGCCCGAAGCATACTCAAGTCGATATGTCGGACCCGATTACTACCGTTGTCAGGAAACTAGTCTACTTACTCAATAACGAAAATGAGCAATCTCAAGCAACTAGTGATGAAAACAATGGGGAATTTGTGATCCCGCGGAGCCAGGGGGCTATCTCGGGCTTCGGCCCCTGTTTCCGTTCAATGTCCAGACATTGTAAAATAAGTTAAATAATAATAATAATAATAAGTGGATTTGTGTGATTTTTCTTAAATAAATTTCCTTCAGCCTAGTCTGTTTTCGTTCAAATAGTGGCACACTCCGCTTTGTCCTCCTAACTTCGCCATTGCACTGATGTGACCCTTGTCTTGTTTGTCTTTACCGTTATTGCCTGAGGTTTCTTGAGAAGGTTTGTACTAGAGGAGAATATTCTTGCATTGCGCATTGCTCGGTTGTTTGGAGTTATTTGGTATGGATGAAACCATATACTAACGTGTCTGGTGTAGTAATATCAAATTTTGAACTCATTGGTATAATTAATGTAGGACAAAGAGACAGAAAGTATAAGCATCTCTTTCAAGCGATGCACGTAATTGAGGTTTTTTTCCGTGCAATATGGACAATTTCCATTTAATTTTTTTGCATAATTAATCATCATCAAACCTAATTTTCAAAGTAATCTTTAGTAAATGGGTAAAGAATCGGAGATGTTGTTCCTGAAGCCTTTAATGAAGACATTGCAGAGGAAGGGATCGGGTTATATTGAACTTCAAAAGTATTTATGAAGTGAAAATTAAGGGTCGTTTGATTTGATTTTGACCAAATTAAATCAGACTTGTAAAGTATATATGACTTTATTAAATAAGTTATAATCCATTAAATTCTAAAGCTAAGTTTTATAACTTCTCTTTATAAATTATAATCATCTATAAAATTTTATATATTTTGTAGGAATTATTTTAGATAATTAATTTGGGCAATTTTACAGATTTCTGGTAAAGAATTATAATCATTAGATCAAATAACTCATCCACGCTGTTACTTTTACACATATCATGCTTTTTGAAGAGACACTTTCAATATAATATAAGTATGATACATAATATAATTTATAGAAACTAAAACTTCGTTAATTATATTACTTAAAATGTATAGCTATAAGTATGATACATAATATAATTTATAGAAACTAAAACTTCGTTAATTATATTACTTAAAATGTATAGCTTTTCTATTAGTTTGTTGAGCAATTCTCCTGTGTGACGACCACATGAATCATTTATCATATGATGAATTTCTATACCTATTCAGACGTGGATTTGATCATTTATCATATGATGGATTTCTATACTTATTCAGACGTGGATTTGATCCATCAAATAGGGTAGAATTAGAATTAGGCGGATTTATCGGATTTATTGGGTTTGGGGGCTCCGTCACATGACAGAAAACCGTGTGACCGTCACATTTGAGTGTTTGCCTAGTTTGTTAAGGAAAACTAAAATGGAACGTAGAAATCGACCGTACTTCAGTTTTATATTCTTGAAATACTTAATTTTGTACCTGATAAATTGAAAAATAATGATTATAACACAAATATTACTATTCCAATAATAAATATACTAATCCTATAACAGTGATTTTTATGAGTATCAATTGAAATTAATAAACTCAAGAATAATATAATTGGAAAACACTAAATAAATTAATAACTTAAATGTATAAACTACTTATTTCTTAATTTGTGTGAAATCAACCGCAAGACTATCATATCGACGGAATATATTCTTTTCCATAAAACTACGTTAATAAATATAAAATTTACTATCGTTCTCATTTAAATACCAAACGATACGAATTGGACCGCAGCGCTCCGGTTCGGTGCGGATTCTGAAACATAAGCTGTGCGGTTCGTTTATTATTTTATGCAAAATTCTTTCGAATTTTTGCAGTTTGGTTTTGGATCTAACCGACCTTTGGTCACCCCTAAATGTGTAAGTATGACCACCCAACACAGTAACAAAAGTGCTTTTTTCCCCCTTTTTTTTATATGTAAATTTACATAACTTTTACACAACTTGTGATATGATTGAAAAAAAATGTAAATCCCCTATAATTACAGTATATAAAATTGTGATTATGTGCCTTGATTATAAAATGTATATAGCTCGAGTATAGTCGAGTCGAACTTTCGAATGTCCAAATTTAAGAGATCAAGCCGAACCAATTTTTTACCAAATTTAAAAAATATAGACTCAAGCTCAGTTCGTTAAACTTTTAACGAGTCTCAACTCAAGCTCGTTGAGCTATCAAAGCCCGAATGAGCCCCAGATATGACCTCATTTAATGAAGTGTCGGTCTTTCAAATTGACATTTTTGTCCATATATGCAATATAATAAAAAATAAAAAATATGTAATATAAAAGATATGTATATTATATACTGGTTTATCACTCCGTGTATTAAACATGATTTATCCAAAAATAAATTTAATAAATATTAATAACTACAAAGTTTTAATATAAGAAATTCAAATGATATTGTATAATCAACACTTGTCTTGTACATATCTATTTACAAGCAATAAATTATTTTTTTATATTAAAAAATTTTATATATAAATATTTAGATTAAATTCGTTAATAATTTTACTTACATTACTTACACTAATTCAAAAGATGTTACATTCTCAACTCATATCTAATCTATATTGGTTAATTATTATAATTAAATAAATTTATATTTTAATATTTATATTAAATTTATTAAAAATTATTAGTTATATACTTAGAAAAATCAAAAGATATCATACTCTCAACCATGTCGCATTATACCAGTGCTTAATTAATATTTATTAACTATTATTATACAAATTTATATTTTTGTATTTAAATTAGATTCGTTATACTAAGATTTAGTTACATACTTAAATTATTGTAAATAACTCATAATTTAATTAAAATATTTAAAATTCTAAAATAAAGTAATTTAAAATTTTATAATAAATACAACTTATTTAATTATCTTTATAATTTTATTTTTAATTAACATTATTTTATATGTAATTTATTTTTTAATTAAGATAACTAATTATTTTTTTCTAATTATATATCGCCTATTTATATTTTTATATTAGAAAAATAAAAAAAAACTGAATTAAATAAAACAAAGATATTGAAGTAGGTAATATAATAAGAAAAAGAAAAAATTAAGCAAAATATAATAAAATAAAAAATAAAATTATAGTAAATTATAGTATTATATTAAGTAGATAATATGACCCTTAATAATCGGAATACTAATATTTTTTATTTATCAAATGAAAAAAAAAAATATATATATATATATATATATATATATATATTAAAATAATTTGACTAAATATGTCAGGAAGACATTTCACAAGTCTCTTATCACATAGGCTCCTCAGACTCGTATCGTTTAAAATAAACGAATTCTATTTGAATTTGTGTTCGACTCATTTGCATAGGAAAGATAGTTATGTCCAGATGCAATGTATTCACCCAAGCCAAATACATCAATCACACTCACAGCGTTTATCACAATATATAAGCTGCGCAGTGTGTTTCTCGTCATGGAAATTCGTTCTCAGCCATGGCAGATGTGGACCCTACTTTCATCCAACAAGTGGAACACAGGCCCAAACCTCATCACACAATCGAAGCCCAAAACATACCCGTAATCGATCTATCGGCCCCCGATTATTCCCCTTCGGCGGGTTTAATTACCCAAATAGGCGATGCCTGTCGGGACTGGGGATTTTTCCAGGTGATAAACCATGGCGTCCCTTCCAAATGCCGCCGAAATGTCGAATCGGCCGCTAGAAAATTCTTCGCGCTGCCGAAAGAGGAGAAGAATAAAGTGGTTAGGGATAAGGAAAACCCGTTTGGGTATTATGATAGTGAGCACACCAAGAATGTTAGGGATTGGAAGGAGGTTTTCGATTTCGCTGTGGAAAATCCTGTAATTACTCCCACTTTACATGACGATGATCGTATGGAGCTCAAACAATTGTTCAATAAGTGGCCTCAGTGTCTTCCTGAATTAAGGTAGGTTAATTACTGACACTTCTTTTCTTTCCTTTTAATAAACTCTTTGTGCTGATTAATTGATGTTCATATTATCATGCATATTGATGATTGGGATTAATTTGCATAGCTATTGAGAGATTAAAACCAGGAGATTAGTTTATCCTCATGAAAATTCATCTGCAAAAGGTGGAATTATTATTTTTTTAATATTCAAAAAAAGATTTAATTGTAAAATTGGCCCAGACCTTTAAGAGGTTAGCAATTTTGGTCATGTAACGCATGGTAACAATTTGGGTTTCCTAAAATCTTGAATTTAGGAATTTTAGTCATGTAAGTTTCAGTTTCGTGCAATTTTGGTCTTATAAGCTCTAAGTCGTTACATTTTTTATTTTTTTGGGCAAAAATGGCTTTTTAAATATTTTATTTATTGTCGAAATGCCCTTAAAATTCTCGCTATTTTGAACTCACATGCCAATTGAATTGCAAATTGCATTATTTGGCTTGTTTTCAGGGAGGCGTGTGAGGAGCACGTTGCGGAGATGGAGAAACTAGCTTTCAAGTTGCTAGGACTCATAGCATTGAGCTTGGGCTTGTCCAAAGACCGGTTCAATGGGTTCTTCAAGGACCAAACGAGCCGGATCAGGCTCAACTATTATCCACCCTGCCCTTCTCCTCATCTAACTCTCGGCGTTGGTCGACACAAAGATACCGGTGTCTTGACCATTCTTGCTCAAGATAATGTTGCCGGACTCGAAGTGAAGAGGAAAACGGACGGAGAGTGGGTTCTAGTCAAACCTACTCCGGATGCTTATATCATCAACGTTGGTGATATAATCCAAGTAAGATTAATTTATGTATATTTATTATTATTTTTTAAAAATCTCTCGTGATTAGCGGCGCAATTTGTAAAAAAATATATAAAAATATAAGGGGGAATTTGGAGCCCTTAATTTATTTGAAGTTTGAGTTTCGGTAGCTAGTCTTGAGTCGAATTCCAAATTGATTGGTTTATCTATAGGTTTGGAGCAATGACAAGTACGAGAGTGTAGAGCATAGAGTGGTGGTGAATTCAGAGAAGGAAAGGTTTTCGATTCCTTATTTCTTGTACCCTTCACACTACACATGGCTGGAGCCTATGGAGGAGCTGATAAACGAGCAAAACCCTGCCAAGTTCAAGGGGTATAACTGGGGAAAGTTTCGAGCTACGCGAAATTACGGTAATTTGAGGAAGCTTAATGTTGAAAACATTCAAATATCTCATTTCAGGATCTAGGAAGGTACTTTGGTGTGAAGAACTATGATTGTGAATTTAAGTTATGATGTATTGTATGTAAAATAAATTACTTATATAGATAAATTAATAACAATGTCTAAACTAACATATAATTTGTCTTTACTTGATCTGGAATTCTGACTACTCCCTTATTAATGGAGTGCTGTTTTTCCATTTTTGAAAAGGGATAATCACAAAAACTATTCCTGAGTTTTGGGTTGTACTTTTTTTTAATAGATAAGCTTTAAAATTACAAAAAGGTGCCTGATGGTTTTAATTTTAAGGGATTAGCTTTAATAATTTATATAAAATGGTTATTTATTAAAAAATACAACCACAGTATTCATGTTGAAAAATTAACCACAACAGCCACTATTATATCACGCAATCTTCCGTTCTTTGTGGCTTAATTGAATCGGACTCTCGATACATGGTTTTTGTGCTCTCATATTTATAGATATAGAAGCAGAGCATATTGGAAACTTTTACTGGAAGCCCTTCTTCTATTTGTTTCTCGACTGTATTCGTGATGATATGTCTGTTATATATCATGTTCGTTTCTCATTTGTTTTTGAATTGTGCCCTGTGGGTACTCTTTTTCCCCATATGCCGACTCTACGTTTGGGATTTACTTTATATGGGTTTTAAACTAAGCCCTATTTTGATTTATAACTAGCAGACTCAACTCATTTTTATCTTATGTATCCGTACTTTCCTCTTTTCCTATCAGTAATGATTTTAATTTTATTCTCCTTTTTCACTAGTTTGGTGAAATTGGGCTTCAATTTGGTCATTTTTATACTATTCGATTTGGTCATTTATTGCATCTACTTTCCCTGTCATTGTCTTGAGATTGAAAGGATTTATCTTTTTTTTTTCCTTTTTTTTTTAATATCAGTAAACCCGGTCAAACCGGTTCTTGAGCAGGTTTCACTGGGTGACTACATTTTTATTTCTCACAGTACCAAATTTTCAAAATGAAATGGTATTCATTTGCGCCCTTACATTTGTGCTATTGAAGTTGAACATGATTATAACCTACCCTCGTCAAGGTTTTACCATAACTCATAACATCTTAGATTGATCACAAACACCCTATACTACAACTCACTTATAACATGTTAAATTAACAAACGCCTTTATGAAATACAGGAAGTATCATGAAAAAAAAATAGTTGTCTAAATTATATTATCTCCCCTATATATTAATGCAAAATCCTCCTATCCTATGTGTCTGCTTCCCATACTTCGTTAGCTTTGGAAAAAAATTAGGTGCTTCGGTGTCATCCGAGCCTAATATTAACCTAATTTAGTTTTTTTTTCTTTGTATATATTTACCTACTTTAATACTTTCCTAATATTATACTTTGCCTAATTCAATAATTTTCTTTTATTACATCTTACCTACTATAATACTTTCTTTAACATATTTTGTCCAATTCAATAAAAGTTGAAATAATTTTATTATAATTCTAAATATTTATATAAGAAAAATATGGGTTATATAAAGTTATTACAAAAGGGAAATAAATATAAAAATATAAGTTTAGAATTTTTTTTATCTAATCCAAATATAATAAATTGAAAATAACATTAAAAAAATATATGAAAAACTATTGTTACACCAAACAAAAAATAAAAACAAAGTGAAATAAAAAAGATAACATAATACTAATACTAATAATAAATTATTATGCCTAGAAAAGTAAATATTAAATATATTTTAAATCTTTTTATCTAATTCAAATAAAATGCATTGATACATATATATTATATATCTATACGAACAAATTAGTATCTTATGCAGAAAAAAAAATTAAAATAATATTACATATACTACAAGTTAGATGCATGACATTTTTTCAATAGAATTATCAGTGTCTTATAAATTTAATATTTTATATCACATATAACACGCGGGTGTTGTATATTTTACATTTATATTCTAAATCTTCTTATCTAATTCAAATATAATGCATTGATACATATATATTATATATTTGCACGAACAAATTAGTATCTTATGTAGAAAAAAAAAAGAAATTAAAATAATATTACATATACTACAAGTTAGATGCACGATATTTTTTCAATAGAATTATCCGTGTCTTATAAATTTAATATTTTATATCACATATTCACATGTAACACGCGGGTGTTGTATATTTTACATTTTTTCAAACTCAATTTTATGCGGGTTTCCCCGTTATTATTAAATATTGATTAGACATCGATACAATGCGACACGAGTTGAGAGTATGACATCCGTTTATGTTTTCAAAGTATGTAAGTAATATTATTAACGAATTTAATCTAAACATTAAAATACAAAATAACGTAATAATAATTCATAAGTAGAGATTATGCACGGGCTTAGAATGTGACTTTTTTTGAATTTTTATAAGTACGTAAATAAATTATTAACGAATTGGATCTAATCATGACAATAAAGATTTGATAATTATAATAATTAATAAATAAATTAGACATGTACAAGGTAAGAGTTGAGAATACATCATTTGAATTTCTCATTTTACATAAATATTTGTAATTATCGCAAATATCTTTTATATTTATGTTTTGATAAACCCCGTGTAATACACAGGTATTAAACTAGTTTCTATTATTTAAACAACTCCACGATTTAATATCACATCGACTGTATTGAAGTAACACGTTCACAAATCTTGATACCCATTAGGGATGGCAATTCTGCCCCGACCCGACCCGTAACGTTTGGGGCGTCCCGTCCCATGACCCGTGGCGGGGCGGGTCCGGGTATCGCCTCCGCCCCGCGGGTACCCGCCCCGGCCCGACCCGCCATATTTATATATGTTTTAAATATATTTATATATGTTTTAAATATTTATTTTGTATGAATTATTAAAATTTTGTATTTTTAGTATTGTTTTTAATTAATTTTTTATATTATATTTAAATTTTATAATAATATATGTGTTATTATATATTAAATTAATTTTAAATTAATAAAAATAATAAAAAATAAATACAACGGGCGACCCGACCCGGCCCGTGGGGGTGGACGGGGCGGGTCCGGGTCCTCTAGTACCCGGCCCGACCCTGCCCATTGCCATGCCTAATACCCATGCAACATATTTATTCTAAACCAAGCACCCATTTTCCATATGATATATCTAACAACTTTTTTCCAATACTTTATAAAGTTCAAGTTCTCGGCAGATTAACCATATCAAACAAGAATTTTATGGTATGATGCCATCTACGATGCACGGACACTTCAAAATATAATATTTTGCCGTGTTGTGTCCTATTTTACGTTATAATTTATGTGTCATAAACGTATCCGCGTGTCGTATCATGAGTCTAATTCCCGTGTCATTGCAATGCCATAGCAACATGCTACAATCTGGAGTGGTAGTGTGTACAATGAGATAACCGCATAACTCGGCTCCACACAAGGGGCTTGCCGTGTTGGACATGACTTTACCAATCCCAAGTTATAGAAGTGTTGAAAAATAATGAACTGTATTTTTCTTATAATATTTACAATATCAACAGAGATATATAATTACAAAGTGTTGACCTATTATAATTTAGGAAGAGTGTAAAAAGGCACTAATCTAGGAATAAATCAAGATACAATTAAATAATGAATGGGATATATTTATTCCTTAATATGCCCCCTCAAAACAGACGTGCCATCAGCGACGGCAATTTTGGAACGAAGACTTTGAAAACGAGCTCGAGAGAGAGGCTTAGTGAGAAGATCCGCAAGTTGATCCAATGTATTCACATAGGAGACAGAGAGAACACCTTTAGAGGAGAGGTCCCGAACGAAGTGGAGGTCGATGGCAATGTGCTTCATACGAGAGTGAAGCACTGGGTTAAGAGCAAGACGAGTTGCACCCATGTTGTCGCACAGAATTCTCGGAGGAGCAACCAGTGTGAGACGAAGGTCATCAAAGAGATGACGAAGCCAGCAGACCTCAGAAGCGGCAGAAGCAAGGGACCGATATTCGGCCTCAGTAGAAGAACGAACAACGCCTCGTTGCTTACGAGACCTCCAAGAAATAGGTGTAGTACCGAGAAAAAAAATGAAGGCAGAGGTAGACTTGCAATCTGAAAGGTCACCCCCAAAGTCAGAATCCGAGTAAGCGGTCAAGGAGAACTGCGAGACCGGTCGGAGTAGCAAACCATGATGAAGAGTGCCCTTAAGGTAGCGAAACAGACGCTTAACCGCCAACCAATGATCAGAAGTGGGTGCGGACATGAACTGAGCCAAGCTATTAACAGTGAATGCAATATCAGGCCGGGTAAGGGTGAGATATTGTAAGACACCCAAGGCACTACGATAAGTAGTTGGAGAAACCGAGCCAGAAGCAGGCGCCGACTTCAGAGAAATGGGCGTACCAACTGGTTTGACCCCATCCATCTGAAAACGTCGCAAAAGATCAACCGTATAATTGTGTTGAGAGAGAAATAAACCCTCTTTGCACGGGGAAGCCTCAACACCAAGAAAGTAAGACAACGGACCAAGATCCTTGACAGCAAAGCAGGATTGCAAGTGAGTAGTCAAAGTAGACAGTAAAGACGAATTAGAGCCAGTGAGAACCAAGTCGTCAACATAAGCAAGTACCAGAAGAGTATCTGAGCCCGTAAAAAAGGTGAATAGGGAAGAATCAGCTTTAGAACAGACCATACCAAATTGAACCAGAGCAACACACAAAGAGTCGTACCAAGCACGAGAGGCTTGACGAAGACCATATAAAGAGCGCCGAAGTAAGCATACATGAAGGATTAGACGAGTCTTTGAAACCCGGAGGCTGAGACATATAAACAGGCACATCTAGATCGCCATGAAGGAATGCATTACTCACATCTAACTGACGAATAGCCCAACCAGAAGAAACAACAAGAGTAAAAGCAGAACGTATTGTAGCAGGCTTGACAACAGGACTAAAAGTCTCAGTGAAATCAACCCCAGGACGTTGGTGAAAACCCTTGGCGACAAGCCTCGCTTTAAATTTACAATATAGAAGTGTTGAAAAATAATGAACTGTATTTTTCTTATAATATTTACAATATCAATAGAGATATATAATTACAGAGTGTTGACCTATTCTAATTTAGGAAGAGTGTAAAAAGGCACTAATCTAGGAATAAAACAAGATACAATCAAATAATGAATGGAATATATTTATTCCTTAATACAAGTGATTACAAAACTAATTAAATTTAGTTATAGTTGGGGGTACATATATATCAACCAGATTATTTTATGCACTTTATGTTTTTTTACAAAAACAACACAAGTTAGAAAGTCATTCACACCCTTTTAGTTTTTCTGTTTGTTAGTCACACCCACTTATATTTCTACACACACTCAAATTCTTCCCCAACTTTACTAATTTTCCCTTTTAATCAAACTCTTAGGGCTTGCTTAATCGAGCTTTTTGGAGTAGCTTATAACGTTTCATTCACAATAAGCTCCTTTAAAATATTTGGTAAGAGCTCCTAATAAACTATTATAGCTTATTCACCCCGATAAGCTTTTGTTTAGAAAAAGTTTCAAATTGTAGTTTTTTTCTAAAGAAGTTGATAGCTTATTTGAATTTTTTTTATCCTTTTATTGTAATTAATATTTCGTTTTATAAACTAATTTTTTATTTTTTATTTTGCGGATTTTTTTTATTAGACATAAAGATTTTCTTAATTATTATTATACTTGTTCTTATAGTTTTTCATATTTTTTTTAAATTTATTTTAGGAAGTCTTTATTTATTATTATTATATATATATACTTTTTTTTTATGTATAGTGTTTTTATATCTTTCAATCATGTATAATTGGTAATTAACCTTCAACCAACTATTTTAATTGGTTACTTTACAAAATACTAATTTTAAATCAACTATAGGCCCTTTAAATCATTTCAACCAACCAGAGTCTCAATATATTTGCACATTACTCCTTAGAATTCTAACGAGAAGTCGACCTTGGATGAGAAATAAGACATGGATAGAACGAATGCAAAATCTTCTTTCACATTTGTTCCTTTAAAATTACATTCGTTTGGATATATTTCTTTTCTTCTTTTGAACCTAATGTGAGTCGTTTCTGTCAACCGAACATATTTATGGTTTATTTGGCTGACCAAAGCCGAATATCTAAGGTGACGATTGGATATATAAAAAAAATCTTCAACTAATGGAAAAGAAAAATGGCAAATAAGTAACTGTGTACACCCCACAAATACAATTATTTATTTTTTTACTTCAGAGAAACTTCCTCATTTCTCTCTCATTTATCCTTCCCTCTGTCTCTCTAATACCATTAACTTCTCGCACAAACTCTTCGTTGGCCAATATTAAATTCATTTTATCAAATAATTTTATATCAAATCACTTACAAAAAAAAAAAAAATACAAAATTACATTCAATTACTATCTAACAAAAACTTTCATCTCCCTAAAATTATTTTTTCACTATTTTATTGTGAATGAAACGAAAAAGAAAAAAAGAAAAGATATTCAATCGTCAATAGTGGCTTTTTTCTTGTTCCCCATATTTCTTGGAGAGATATTTCTTTTTTGGGAAAAAGATGGTGTAAGTAGTGATTAATCATTTTTATTTTATATTTCGAATCCTCAAGAAAGTCTTTTTTTTTTTAATATTTGTTAGCTCAACGGGGTTGATTAGCTTATATAATCTTCTTTCTTTTCGTTTAAATTGAATTGAATTGATTTTGATTGTATATGTATATCCCGTAGTTGAAATTTTATTTAATCGCAATTTTTTTTAATTGCTAGCTTAACGGTTGGGTACTCGGCTATTAAGTGCGACTAAATCTTTCACACATTTGGATGAAGAGGAATACTTTAAGAATGTTAGTTGGGTATATGTTGGAATTGAGGCTGGAAATAAGTTGAGAGTAGCTCGGTCCAAAGTTCACATCGAGCTCGGATTGCCCAAGCTCACGCTGGCTCGAACTCAATATGATTTCAAAAAGAGGCGAGTTCAAACCTCATTTCTATTGGCTCGATGACTCCGCGAGCCGACTTGAGCCAATATATATATATATATATATATATATATATATATTATATATATATATATATATATATATTATATTTTTATTTAAAAAAAAGTAAAAACAACATAAAAATGGTCTCAAGTTCGAGAACGGGCTAAGCTCAATTTATGAGCTCGAGATCAAGCTCGAACTATATAAGTAACCGAGTTGAGTTTGAGCTCGAACTCCTTTTTTCTTTTTCTGCGTTCAACCGATCTCGAATCGACTTCTTGTATAATTCTTGAGCTCGACTCGACTCATTTACACCCCTAATTGAGACTTTTCCGTGAATGTTTATGGTGAATGTTGGGGGGGTAAACGAGTCAAGACTTGAACTCAAAAATTGTACAAGAGTTCAAGCTCGGTCGAGCAAAAAAAAAAAAGTTCAAACTCGAGTTCGTTTACTAATATCAAGTTCGAGTTCAATTTGCAAGCTGAATTTCGAGCTCATAATAAGTCGAGCTAAGAGACTTTTTTTTATTTTGTTTATTTAATACTTTTTTATTTTAAATTAATTGCGGGCAATCGAGTCAATAAAATGAGATTTGAGCTCGACTTGTTTTAAAATTGAGTCGAATTTCCGTCGACTCGAACTCGGTCAACATCGAGCTCGAGCGATTCGACCAAATTGCTCGCTAGCGGGTTACGAGCTTACTGGTGTATAAAGCAATTATTAGGTGGGTGTAGATAGCCAGCCCAACCTGCTTAACTAGTATATATCTTCGTGAGCCCAGTAGTGCAGATACGGACCATCGGAGAGCCCATTAGTTCATCGGCCCACCAAATATCTACTTTGTCCCACCGCCAAAAATTCTTTCGAGTGCTTTTCCTTCACTTTCTTTCAAATTAGGGCACTCACACATAGTAACACACACAGCGACGGTGAGTTTCAATTCGTTGTGATTGACGGCGGCGAAGATGCTTACGACCGATATACCTCCTAACCAGACCATATATATCAAGAATCTCAACGAGAAAGTCAAGAAAGAAGGTCTGTTTATCTTCTGTTTTCTTTAGCTTAAACGTTAGGGTTTCTTAATGTTATAAATCTCGATAGATTAAAAAATGATTTGTCAGGACCTAATTTTAAGATTTTGCGCTTGTTGGGGTTTGAATCTTTTGTGACTGGCCGGAGTGTTATTTTTGGTTTTCGTGTGTGCAGCAATGTCATAGTTGTGATGAATTAAGTGAGTTATGTATATCAGAATTTTCTCAGCGTGTGAACATTTAAGCAATAGATTCATTTTCCCGTCAATGTAGTTGACTGAACTAGTCAAATAGTGCATTGTGCATTTGAGGTTATTTTTTTAACACATCATTTTACGAGTTTATATCCTGAGTTCCAGTCCCATGGTTTATCATCAATAGTGTTGTTGGTATGTGAGTGGTTTTGAACCGACAGAAGAATGTGGCGAAGTTTATTGGAAAAACTAATAATGGCGATCGTTTGATTCTGATCAAGCTCAAATAGCTTTGATATGTATTTGCTGAGTTTACCATGAGACAAATAGTTCAGGAATTGCAAACAACTTAGACTTTGAGTAGCTCGTAAACCAGTTTGTTTTGTAGGTTGTCTCATACCGATTGATATTATCTTGGTGATGCTTTTGAAGTATCTTTTTGTTTATTTTATATTTTTAGTTCACCATCAAATAGTCCTAGTATCTTTTTGTATAGGAAGAACTGAACATACTTAAATACTCGTCAATTTACATGGATGATGATATCAAGTTAGCCATATAAGTTTGTAACCACGCACGGTCTTGATATCTGATAATATCTTCTTAAATGCTTCTATTTTAGTCGGATCCGATAACATTCTCCTCTTATTCTTGTTCCTCTTCTTTGCCATGTATGTCACAATTTTCGTGTGAATCTGGGATGTTGTTATTCTTATTTCTCTGGAATATCTTTCTAAAATTTCTTGTTCACTGCCCACAACCTCCTTGCTTTACTTGTTTTAGAGGATGTCTTCTTCCTATGATGTCAGAATAGATGGACCTTGGATGTGTCTTTGTTCTCAATTTACTTTGGTTTCTTTCAACCTACCCTACGTCATGCACAGTAATTAGTTGTGTTCATGATTCCTATATTAGCAATTAAATTATAGCAAGTTTTGTCATGCACAACACAATTAGGCTAACTTTCCCAGTAATGCTCTGAGAACCCAGAAATCACCGATTATATTGCATATTCGTTTTAAATAAATGTCTCAGGTAATTAGTATCATTACTATTGCCACGTTATAAGGCCATTGACGTGTGATTAATATCTCGAAGGTTCATGAATTTTGATACTGATGTTAATGCCTTCCCTGTCTTGTCTTTTATAATTTGGACAGAGTTGAAGAGATCTCTATATGCCTTGTTCTCGCAATATGGGAGGATCTTGGACATTGTTGCGTTGAAAACCGCCAAGCTTCGTGGTCAGGCATGGGTTGTGTTCAGTGAAGTGCCAGCTGCAAGCAGTGCAGTACGACAAATGCAGAACTTCCCTTTTTATGACAAACCTATGGTGAGTACATCTATGTGTAAATTTGTAATATAATAATAATAATAGTAATAATAATAATTATTATTATTATTTTATTTTTTTCCCTATTAGGTAATTGTTTCGTTTCTATTGTGCCAGACTAATTCGTGTCTTATATGTATAGCCCACCTTTGATGTTGATGGTATTTGCTATCTTTTCATATTGTATCAATCCTTAGTCCTTGGTAAAAACAAAAAACAAAAACTGTCATATCTTTCTCATGAAGAAATGAATTTAAAATAAAATGGTCTCACATGGACTTTCTAATTGTTACTTACAATGCAGAGGATACAATATGCTAAATCAAAATCAGATTGTATTGCTAAAGCAGAGGGTACCTATGACAGGAAAAAGAAGCAAGAGGAAAAAGGTAAAAAAAAATAAATTCAGTCAAAGTCAATTCTCTATCCCTTTTTTCTCTACCTTTGTGTATTCAAATGACTCGTTTGCATAATGTTTTTCTTACAACAAAATTTTCTTGGTTTATTCAGCTGAGAAAAAGAAACGTGGTGAAGAAGCCCATCAAACTTCCACTGCTAATGGTGCCAGAGCTGACACTAACGGAGGCCCAGCTGTAAAATTTGCTTCACTCAAATAAAATATTATTTCACTTACGAAAAATATCTGTCAAAGTCATCTTGTCTTATGCGATGGGATTTCTGAATTTTGATATAATGGCTATTGTTGTGTTGTTGCCTCGTTCGTCCTGACCCCGCATGAATTTTGACCGATTCTTGAGTATTTCGTAGTTCTTTTGTTTTACATGGTCTGTTTTCTGTTAACAGAACTGAGTATGGATTATGGTATTTGCAGGCTGCCTCTCGGCCTTCGGGCCCGCGGGAAGAAGCTACTGAACCCAACAACATACTCTTCATACAAAACCTACCGTACGAAACGAATAGTATGATGCTGGAATTGCTTTTCAAACAGTATGAGGGGTTCAGAGAAGTTCGAATGATCGAAGCAAAGCCAGGTATAGCCTTTGTTGAATATGAAGACGATAATATGTCGTCAACTGCCATGCAGGCCCTACAGGATTTCAGAATCACTCCCCAGAATCCCATGGCCATCACATTTGCCAAGAAATAAGTATTTCTGTTTTTTCGTTTTTTGGCGCCTGAGTGCTAGACCTTTTGGTATGTTCTGATATGTGTCAAGTAGTAATTGTAATGGTTCAATAATTCAACTTAGTATCCCTTGTTCTAATAGTTGGCTTTTGTACAATACAATTTGTCTCAGGATTTTATAAATCTGTGTTTGGTTTTGCATTCATGTTCAATTGGTGGTGGTGTGGTTCATGCTTATTTGGATTTTTAATGAAGATTCAAATTTGTGTTTGTGCTTGGTTTGATTATTAATTGGTTCGAAATTAGTCGAGCCGAACACGAATCGGGCTCAAGTGGCTTGATATTTCGAATGGGAAAAATGTGTTCAACTTTGGTTTATTGTGTCAACGAATCAAGCTCAAATGAGCTTTTAATGATTCATCTCAAGTAGAGTCTGGACACAGAAACTTAAAGAAATCTTTATACATGCATATGTATGTATATTGTACTTGATACCTTTTTGTGTACATGATATCTATGAATTAGGCGTTTTGTTAAAGCTTGATGAGGAAGGCATGTAGTGCATCAGCAATGAAATGGAAGGTTCGTTATGTTACATCAAACAAATCTTTATGGAGATTTTCTTTATGTATGGTTTCATATCGGCCTCTTTATATTTATAAATGTGAACTCTTTGAAAGTTCTTATAACTTATTTCTCTCAATAAGTTCTTTTAGCCCTCTTTATTATATTTATAAATGTGAACTTTTTGAAAGTTCTTATAATTTATTTCTCTCAATAAGTTCTTGTAGCCTGTTTTTGTAAGAATCAAGAATAAATTCTTGATATCTTATTCTGCTTAATAAGCCCTTATTTATAAAAAGTTATAAATCGTAGTTTTTTCTAATAAACTCCTACATTGTTGAAAAAATATTTTATTATCATTTTATATTGTAAAACATATGTTATTTATAAATTAATAAATTACTTGATATTTTACGAAAATATTTTTATTAGCTATAAGTAAAGTTTTATTTATTATTATAATTGTTTCTTTTTTCACGTATTTGTTTTATTTCTTTACAAAATATTTTGGGAAGTCATTTATTAATTAATAATTCTATTTCTTTTATTTTTTATATATTTTTTATTTTTATGTATAATATTTTATACTTTTTAATTATATTTATATTGATAAATTAACTTTCAATCAACTACATTAATTAAATAATTTATGAAGCGCTAATTTAAAATATGTAATCAGCTATATCAACTCTGACCTGTTCAACCAATCTTAACCTGTATGTTTATGTGTCAACAATTGATAAAGATAAAAGCCTTGTTCGTGTGCCACACATTTACATTAAACCTTTTATGCTTGGTTTCACAAGAGTCCAACCTAAATTTGCCTAATAAAACGGCTCATCTCGTTGCAAATTAAAACTCATATTTCTGTAACGATATATTATTTATATTTTGTTTTATACGGAATTGCGTATAGATATTCTAAGGCCTTATGCAAATTTATGGGTTGCTTTAATTTCCAAGCTTTAATTTTATGAAACTTAGGAAATGTTAATAATTTACATTCTTTCCAAAAGCTATTGAAGTTATAAATAATAAAATTAGCTTGAGTGAGATACACATTTTGGTTCATCTAGCCTCTTAAACACTAGTTAGTTAGATGTTGGTTTCTTATGCACGAACAAGTTGGGTTAAGAACTTGAGAAAAAGAATTATTGAGCTCTACTCGACTCAACCTTAAATCATCGAACCAATTTATTCAAACTTAACTCGACTCAACATTAAATCGAGTGGCAGGACTCATTTGCGGCTCTACTTGAGAATACGTTTCACAATTTACATCTACATTCATGATTATGAAAGCGCCACTAACTTGTTAAAAAAGAAAGAGAGATTTAAAAAAACTAAGTAAGAAAGAGAGAAAAATGGAGATGGTTGTTGGCATAGTTGAAACTTGCCAAACTTGAGAGCGTTAGGATAAGCATATCTCAAACCGCCTCTCATTTATGTCATTTTTTATGTACTGTAGCCTGTAGGTTGGAGAGCTATTCAGTCAAACCCAAAAGCTTTGACCATCTTTTTACTTCACTTATTAATCCATCTAATTTGTTACTAAGTCACGGATAATGATAAATGCTTGACCCATTTACAATTCTTAAAAGTATATAGATTGTACGAATATAAATCAAATCAATTAGTTATCACGTATTAGGGGAGTAATTGAATACTGTTTTGAAATTATGTCAATTTGAGTTTGTACTTTTCGAAAATATTTCAAAAAGTTATATTTTCAATTCATTCACTTTTTTTAAGATAACCCCACATTTGATACATTCGGTAATTTTCTCGGCAACCACTCCAATATGTATTTTTTTAAATAAATGATTTCCTACAAAATTTTCTACATCTCATATAAATTTTACTTCCAGTTTTACAATTTATTTATATTAAATTATTTTAATTATTACATTTTCATCTATCAATAAACTCTAAAAAAAATATTACTCTTCCTTTACAAAACTTTTTCACTATTTTTTCTTATTTTCAAATTGAAAATATATTCAATTACTACTAGCTTTATTTAGGGAAAATTAACGTTTAGTGACAAAACCAAATATGTATCTACCGTTTAATTTTTTTAATTAGTTTTGTCCCATATAAGCCAAATTAATATTATTAATTAATAAATAATTATGGCAAATAGTCTGTATTACCCCTAAAGTATTCCAATCAAATCACCATTCTCAAACAAACGAACCGAACCAAGCGTGATTAATTAATCAGTTTTTTATTTGATTCCTGATTATCTCATCTTTTCAAGCGTGATTAATTAATCAGTTTTTTATTTCATTTCTGATTATCTCATCTTTTCGCTTCTAACGCTATCAATTCTAGAAATAATTTGCGTTCTCGAATTCTAAATCCCATTAATTAAAAAAGCATGTATGAAACAATCATATCAATTCACATAACGGAAAGTATGAAATTCAATCAAATCCCGTTAAGTCTAAATTCAATCAAATCCCGTAAAATTAGTATGAAAGTTTAAAATTCGAATTGAGTATAATCAAACCCCATAAATTAGTATGAAATTCTAAAACTCGAATTGAGTATTAAGGAAAAAATAGCGAGTGAAATATAATCAAGTAGTATGAAATGAATGAATGGCACTATTATCACTAAATATTTCTTACTAATTCACATACTATTTTTTAGTATGAAATTTTAAAGTTGTGCGGATGAAATTTTATGAAATTCTAAAAATATTCATAGAAACAGGTATGAAATTCTTAAAATACATTTATGAAATTCAATCATGACCGTTAACTAAAAATAAGTATGGAATTCTTATGGTATTTATAAGAAAAAAAGTATGGAATTCAATCATATTAAATTCTATGAAAGAAACCCAATCATACCCAAATTACATACTAAAACCAATATATTCATACCCACCAATCAAATCCGTTAAATTAGTATGAAATTCTGAAAGTTTATCAAATCCCGTTAAATCAGTATGAAATAGGATCAATCAAATCCGTTAAATTAGTATGAAATTCTACTAAATTTTATTAAATCCCGTTAAATTAGTATGAAATTCTAAAAGTCTTTTTCAAATTAATATGAAATTCTCAAATCTCGTTAAATTATAGTATTCTAAAGAAAAGTAAAGATCAATCAAATTGGAAACGAATGAAATTCACGACCAATAAGCTGGAACGAATGAAATTCACGACCATTAAGCAAAATTTATTTGAACACTTTTCGCTTGAAATTATGGGCGAAAAAAAAGATGTGTACTGATTTAATTTTTAATGTATATTTATAACGTGTCTATAAAACTATAAAAAGTCAGTGAACAAATAGTAAACTACTTCAAGAAAACTATCATATAGTTAAGCAATTCTATTCCGAGGAAAAATAAACTGGACATTAATTTGTCAAAATTGCAAATGATTCCACACCTCCAAACGCGTGGTCTACAGTCTCCTCTTTATTCACAGACATTTAATGAATTAATTTTCTTTTTGTTAAAAAAATAATAATAATAGTGACATGCATTGACTATACGATTACTATATTTTCGAACATGACCCCACAAATCAATATGTGTCTGCCCCCTCACGTCTGTAACTAGATCACTAGTGACGTAACGTGTGTGTGTATCTTTTGGGTCAAACATCCTAGAAGGTGCCAGTGCGGTGGTACCTAACCGGGCCGGACCCAACCCGATCCGCTTATTAGAAATGAATTTTCATAAGAAGCTAAAAAATCTAGAAAGAAAAACGTGCACATTCTCACTTTCCTCCTCGTCCTTCTTTTCTCTTTATTATCGAATCACATCCATTAAGTTAATTAGTTTCACACACAAACACACCTTCACTGCGTGTACACCGCCATGTCCGCCGTGTCTTCCTGAAACTCGCCACCCTAATAAACTCAACATGTCCGATCACAACCGCCCCACCGCCGCAGCCAGAAATGGTCTCGGCGACCGGATATCAGCGAGGACTGGCCACGGAGTCCCTAGGTTCAAGTCGCTGCCGCCGCCGTCGCTTCCCATATCGCCGCCTCCTGCCACCGCCGGCTCCGCCTTCTCTCCTTCTTCCTATTTTTCTCTTCCTCTTGGCCTCAGCCCTTCCGAGCTTTTGGATTCTCCTGTTCTTCTGTCGTCGGCTTCTAATGTAAGCTATTTACATCTTTTGTCTGTTTTGATATTACGCTATATTAATTACTATAATCTGTAGGAGTAATACTAATAGTCCCTACTGGCGTCTTATCCTTAAAAATAATTAAAAATATATCAATATCCCAAATTATTTATTGTTTTAGAAATTCTATATATAATTTTCCATTTTCTTCCTAATTTGTCATTATTATTTAATATCTTCAAATTAAATGATTAGTAATCTATGAGATGAGTATTGGCAATAATTATTTATTACATTAATCCTTAAGATAGCAAAATGCAACTTTATTAACATTTTAATTGACTCAGAGGAAAGAAGAAAACACTACTAATATGTAAAATCTTGTTTTTGGCTCTCAAAATTCCAGATTTGTTTAATAAGTTTTATTCACATTAGTAGGTAAAAAGCATATATGGATTCACTAGCTAGATTGAGTTATATATGCACCAAATTAGATAAAGAATTGCTGATTTTGTAGGGAGTGTATATATATTGATAAGAAAGAAAATGATAAATTAAAAACATTATAAATAAGGGCAGATCATTCTTTTTATGGAGATCTTTAATCCGTGTGAAATTCTTCTAAAACGACAAATATATCTGGGACACAAAGAGTAGTAAATATTGCATGATCAAAATGACTAGAAAATATATATACTTGTGATCATTGTCAGATGAGCCGAACAATTTCGCATATTTTCACCAATTTATTAATTTTTTTGAAAATTGCAGAGTTTGCTTTCTCCAACAACAGAGACGTTTCATATGCAGAATTTCAATTGGGACACGTCACACCAAAAGGACATCAAAATTGAACAAGACATATTTCCAGAATTCTCTTTCGAAACTCATCAAACAAAGCCTCTTGCAACATCTTTCGTATGTTTTGATTCCCATTAATTATATAGTTCCAATTATTTACTCTTCATAGCTAACTATTTTTGTTGTTGGTGGTGGTGGTGATATTCTGTTAAAACCAGGAACAACAAAAATGGGGTTATCAAGAATCATCGTCCGACATATCCAATTTGGAACCCGAGTTCAACTCAATGCAGAGTAGCTTTTCACCTGATATCGACACCATCCAAACGAACGATCGAGACACCAACACCGTCCGATCAGAGTCGTCACAGGATAACGGAAAAAAGTCGGAGGAGGACGGATATAAGTGGAGGAAATATGGGCAGAAACAAGTGAAAGGGAGCGATAACCCAAGAAGCTATTACAAGTGTACGTATCTCAATTGCCCCACCAAGAAAAAGGTCGAAAGGTCTTGTGACGGACGAGTTGCCGAAATTGTTATCAAAGGCACTCATAACCATCCCAAGCCTCAGCCGAGCCGCCGAAGATCCTCGTCGTCGTCATCGTCTGCTTCGTCCGTAGTGACTCAGTTTAATGAAATCGCGGACAAATCTTACGGAACGAATGTTATTGGAAATTTTGATTGTTTTCTAGGGACACGTGAGAACTCTTCGATATCTAACGATGGTTTTGAGCAGAGCAATCGGAAGAGAAAGTCGAGTGGAGATGAGCCTGATGCCAAGAGATGGTGAGTGAATTGATTTTTTTATTTATTTTTCAATAAAATAAATTCTGCCTTAAATCTGAGAAATGTGAAAGTGGAAATTATAAGACTTTTGCTTGTAGGATGAATAGTCAAACTTATATATATTTTAATTGTCATGTAGTCAAGATTAAATAAGGAGATGAGAAAAAACATTATTTACCTAGAAATCCTGTTTGTTGGAGTTTGAAGCGAATAATCATGTGGGAGGTTTTTTATTTTATTTTATTTATTTTATTTTGTGTGTGCGTGTGACGATTTTCCCTCTTTAAATACACCAAACCTCAATGGTGGTTTTTTGTAATTAACACATTTTTAATGTTTATATGATGATAATGAGCTGTATTGCCTAATCTGGTGCTTTGTTTTCACAGGAAAGGTGAGGAGAGTGAAAGTGAAGGTATTTCAGTAATGGAGATTAGAACAATGAGAGAACCAAGAGTTGTTGTTCAGACTGTGAGTGATGTGGATATACTTGATGATGGTTTTAGGTGGAGAAAGTACGGTCAGAAAGTGGTGAAGGGTAATCCCAATCCAAGGTAATTAAGAAACTCCCTATCTTTAATTCTTGCTCGATTTTCGGTTTATATTGTCGCACTGCGCACAATAATGACATCATTCTATGCATACACTGTACATTGAAATAACCAATGAAACATAAAATGGAAACAAACATGTCTTATTTGCTCTCTTTAAAACTAAATTTAGACTTGAATGATCTTATGTACATTTTTTTTTCTCCAGGAGCTATTACAAGTGCACTAGTCCAGGGTGTCAAGTAAGGAAACACGTTGAACGAGCGGCTCACAATGTACAGGCAGTGATAACAACGTACGAAGGGAAGCACAACCACGACGTCCCACCTGCTCGCAGCAGCAGAAGGTTCAATTCCCTAAGCGGGCCCACGCCATATATCCCGAGCGACGACGTGGTTAGGCCTTTAGCATTGACGCACAACTCGGGTCATCCCCAAGACTCGGACATTCCAGCAAGGAGCTATCAATATTCGAGGCTTGGAGATTTCACGAGCTCTCGCATTAGTCCTCCACATGACTATGATGATACGATATCACTGTTCCCTCGAGCCAAGGATGAGCCTAGAGATGGCGCGTTTTTCGACTCATTTCTGGGCTGATTTTCTTCTGTTCATCATCAAACAGTTCCTTCCTTTGCCATTTCCGTCGGAAAAAATTAGTATTGCGTGTGTTTGTTTTCCCTTCTCAATAGTCCATGCCAAGATAATTCGTTGGTTTATATATAGTGTGGGTTGTGGGGTAGAGCTGCATTTTTAGTGATTTGTACTAGGTGAGATTACATTGGTTGATTTGTATGTTTGTTTGTTTTTTGAGGTATTATACACAGGATTTGTTTTGTACACCAACAATAGTTTATAGTAGAGGAGTTCCCAAATAATTTGTGTACCTTTATTATACTTATATGAATGAGCATTTTATAGTTGGATAGAGAAGTTCGTGATTGGAATTTAATTTATTTTTAACAATATTATTTAAATATGAGTTCAAGTGTCTTATATTTTAATCATACTATTTAACCATACTACACGGTAGGTGACTCATGAACCTCTATTAATTATACTAGAAATAACCATCGCGCTGCGCTGTGAGATGAATATTTTTAATATTTTTTTAGATTAATGTATTTAATATTTATATTAGATAATTAAAAAAGAAGATTCATGTATATTAATATTTTTTACCCTAAATTAATACCACATATATAAATAATACAAAATTGAAATTGTTATGTGGTGTGGTAACATTTCTGGCAGCAAATATTCAAATATTTAATGGAAAAATTATATTTTTCAAAACAAAGTAAATAATTATTTTTAAATTTTGAAAAGTAAATTAATATATGCTTAATAAATAAGATTGTCGAAATTGATGGCCACACAACATGAAATTAATGATCACCAGACCTATTGGATATATAATATCAATTGAAAAAAAAAATTACACTAATTGAATAGATCCGTACAATAATAATTTGTTAGATTAAATTTTTTGAAACAAAATGAAAAAAAAAAGATTAAATTTATTGAAACAGAAATAGGAAGAGATGAGAAACCCAAAAAACTTAGAAACAACTTAAAAAATAAGGAATGGAAAATATGAAAGACAAAAAATTCACTCGTACAGTTATTTATATGTGTACATGGGGTTAGGTAACTTGAGCCAGCACATTCAAATGACCCTCAACAAAAATAAAAAAAATGAGTTCAATAAAATCAAATGAAAAATAAAAAATAAAAAGTAAAAAATTGAGCAAATAAGCATGTTCATAATTATTGAGTATTATTTAAAAAATATGTAATAACTATTTTCCTAAATTAATGAGAATAAGAAATTTTGAAAAACAAAGAAAGAAAAAATATAATAACTATTTTCCTAAATTAATGAGAATAAAATAACTATTTTCCTAAATTAATGAGAATAATAAAATTTGAAAAAACAAAGAAAGAAAAAATAGAAAAAACAAAAAAAATAAAAAATAATAACCAATGGGAGGGTGACATATGTCACCCCCAAACTCCTGCAGACCTCCTGTACTAGTAAGGTATAGATATGTATATATCAAAATATTCTAAACTAAACTCGATGACTCATGAACCCATACTAGTTGTAAAGTATATGAAAATACCCTAAATTTATCGGGAAATTCGTAGAAAATTGAGTTTGAAAAAAATGTAAAACATACAACACTCGTGTGTCACATGTGAATATATGATATAATAAATTAAAATGTATAAGACACTGATAATTCTATTGAAAAAAATTTCGTGCATCTAACTTCTAATATATGTAATATTATTTTATTATTATTTTTTATTTCTTTATTTTTCTACGTTAGACAATAATTTGTTCGTATAAATATATAATGAGTGCATTAATATTGAGATTAGATTATAATATATTTAATATTTACTTTCCTATGCGTAATAATTTTTTATTATTTATTTTATCTTTTTGTTTTCTTTTTTTTTTTTTAATTTTTTCTTTCGCATAACAATAGTTTTCTCTATATATTTTTAATATTATTTTCAGTTAATCATATTAGGATTAGATAAAAAAATTAAAACGTTATATTTTTTATATTTATTTTTCTTTTTTGGTAATTTTATATAACTCGTATTTTCTTAAATAAATATTTAAAATTCAAATAACATTATTTTAACTTTTATTATAAATAAAAATTAATTCAACTTATATAAGTGTTTTCTAATTGCATATTTTATATTAGTATAATAAAATAAAGATATTGAATTAGTCAAAATATGTTATAGAAAACATTAAATTAAGTAACATATAATAAAAGTAAAATATTAAATTGGGCAAAATAATATATTAGAAAAATATTAAATTAAGTAAAATATAATAAAAGTAAAATACTGAATTAGGTAAATACCAGGCTCGGATGAGAGAGTATACCATGAACCCAGGTGCACCTTGTAAGGTGCACCATGTAATTTAACTGGTACATACCATCACATATAATTGATAATATCATCACAAGTAATTGAAATTCTAAATTTAAAATTTAAAATTCTAAAATTAAAAAAATAAACTTTAAACAAAAAATTAAACCCTAAAAATAGAAAATTAATCCCTAAAATGAAAAAATAAACCCTAAAATTGAATATTAAACTCAAAATTCTAAATTTCTATCATATATCATCACATATAACTGACATATATAATCACATACAACTAGCAGAATTATAGATTTTTGCCGGGACCCTAAAATGAAAAAATTAAAAACTAAACCTTAAAATGAAATATTAACCCTAGAAATGGAAAAATAAACCCTAAAATGAAAAAGTAAACCCTAACTCTAAATTTTTGACACATATCATCACGTATAACTGTCATATATCATCACGTATAACTATCATATATCATCACGTAAAACAGGGTGCACCTAATCAATTGCCTCGGATGGTATCGAAACACCAGAGTTTCTTCCAAAGCTAACAAAACGTGAAAAGGAGACACATAGGATAGAAGAATTTTACATTAATATATATAGGAGAGATAAAAGTTAGATATTGAATTAGGCAAAATATGATAAAGAAAGTATTGAATTAAGCAATCAACCCTATATATTAATACAAAATCCTCCTAACCTATGTGTCTGCTTCGTATGTTTCGATTGACAAATAAAAAATTTTGGTGCTTCGTTTGCTTATGTGTCATCCGAGCCTGATATTTACCTAATTTAATATTTTTCTTTTTATTGTATCTTACCTAATTTAATTCTTTTATTATATTTTTCCTTATTCAATACTTTTCTTTGATTCTCCTAATATAAAAATAGAAATAAGTCATATATAATTAGTAGATAATATCTAAATTAGTTATTTTAATTAAAACAAAAACTACATATGAAATAATTTTAATTAAACAAAACTTTATTATGAAAATAATTAATAAGTTTTATTGATAATATAATTTAAAATAATTTTATTTTTGGAGTTTCAGATATTATATATATGTAAAATATGAGTTGTTTACAATAATTTAAGTATGTGACTAAACATTAGTAATGTATTCAATCTAAATATGAGAATATTAAATTATATCCTAATAATTAATAAACATTGATTAGACACCAGTACAATGCGACACGGGTTGAGAGTATGACATTTTTGAATATCTCAAAGTATGTAACTAATAATTATTAATGAATTTATTGTAAACGTTAATATATGAAATAATTAAATAATAATTAATAAAATAGATATTAGATACTGGTGTAGACCGTGACGCCATTTGAAAAATTTTAAATATGTAACTAACATTATTAATGAACTTAATTTAAACACCAAATACAAATTACTTAATATTTATAATAATTAATAAATATATTAAACATGTACAAGGCACGGGTTGTGAATACATTATTTTAATTTCTTATTTTAAATTAAAATTAAATAATTATCACAAATATTTTTTATATTTATCTTTTGATAAGTTCCGTATAATACACGGGTGTTAAAAAAATATATATATTTATGCAAAATCCTCCTAATGTATGTGTTTACTTCGTATGCTTCGCTAAGATAATAAATTTTTTTTGGTGTTGACGCCATTTGAAATTTTTTAAATATGTAACTAATATTATTAATGAATTTAATTTAAATATGATAGGAGATTGTGTATATATATTAAGTAAATAAACTTTTCTTTAGTTTCTTACAAAAATGAAGGAAATTTTGTTAACTAAATTTGCATATAACTTGTCCTCATATTCGACTAACATATATAATTGGACATTATATTCCCTCCCCACAAATAGTGCAGTATTTTATTTTTATCTGATTCTAAAAATATAGTTCAATTATCATATTTAGTATGTATTTTTTCTTTTTCATTTTCACAAATATGTTTCATTAATATTTTTGAATTACTACTAACTTTTTATCTTGTTAACTGTTAAAGTGTGAAAATAAAAGAAGAAAACTGGAAACGCCATTAAAGCTGCAGAAGGAACAGAGTAGAAGAAGAAAAAATTATGAAGAACTCTTATATTTTCTATCTTTATTCCTTTCACTGTACATTGTATTTATATACACGGATAGAAGGATCTAGAGCCCTTAAAATGCGGATCAATCACGTTCTTCTCCTGCATGACGTCACTGTTCAGCAGTCATGTGCCAGATATTTTCTGCAACTTCCCGATTTGTCGTTTTGCTCCGTTGTCTGAAATGCACACGCAGATTTTGCTTCCTTATTGTGACATTAAATGAAAAATTAATGATTACGATGCACAATTTTAATATTTAAATTTAAAAATGGTATAATAAAAAAATAAAAAAATTAATAATCTAATTACATAAGCTACTATTTTTTTTTTTAATTCGTGTGAAATAAGAAGGGAGGTAGTAATTGATTAGTTCTGTATAATTTTATACTTCCATGCTATATATCAAACACTTGGTGGGCAGTTTCGCTGGATAATAGTGTGGGCGAGGCGATGAACAAGAGCCATTATGCGGCCTCCGATCCCTCTTCCGGTTGCTATTAACCAGATCAACTCCAGAGGTTTACCCTTCGGAGATAATCCTCTCCGTTATTCGGTAGCTATTTCATTGTCCACTCGCTTACTTCACTGCCTTCTCAGGCCCGTCGGACAGCCCTTGATTGTCGCTCAGATTCTCGTAAGCACACCATTACTTATAATGTTATTGTTATTTTTATATTTCAATTAAACCCCCTTTTTGGAAGGTTACGTTTAATTGATTAGGTTATGAAAGTAATTTTTCCCTGTTTCAGTGATTATGGTTTTTTTTTTTTGGATAATTTTGGATATTTATTTTGCATTTGATCAGGGTGGTGTATTATTAGGGCCATCAGGGCCGTAACCTGTCCTTCTTGGCTAAAGTGTTTCCAGTAAAGTCTCGACTAGTTCTAGACACGGTGTCGTCTTTCGGTTTCATGCTCTTCGTCTTCATAATCGGTGTGAAAATGGACATATCCGTGGTTATGAGATCCGGTAAAAAGGCTATGACCGTGGGCATCTTAGGTTTCTTCGTCCCGCCCGGACTTTCCGGTTTAGCTGCCTTTCTCCTCGGCAATTTCCTGTTGTTGGATCGCGATGTCGCCAAATCGCTACCTCATGTAGTCACCATGTTGTCAATGACAGCTTTTCCCGTCATCACTTGCTTCCCCGTTAAGGAGACATACTTTTCATAGCCCTTGTTGTATTGATGGCCAGCGGATTTGCTGGCAAGGTTATCGGCATTCACGCAGCCACGGCGTCATTGGTTCTGGGCTTGGTCGTACCGGACGGGT
This sequence comes from Phtheirospermum japonicum, assembly GCA_014905375.1. Classification (NCBI taxonomy): domain Eukaryota; kingdom Viridiplantae; phylum Streptophyta; class Magnoliopsida; order Lamiales; family Orobanchaceae; genus Phtheirospermum; species Phtheirospermum japonicum. The sequence continues at coordinate 1,271,280 of BMAC01000020.1, forward strand.
CGCCGTTAGGGGCGGCGTTAGCCGAGACGCTCGATTGCTTGTCTCGTTGATGCTGTTGTCGCCCTTTCTCTCTGTTTCGGGATTGAAGGTGGATGTCTTTTGCATACAGAACTTGAAGAACGTCGGGGTTTTGCAGTTGATTGTGGTAGTTGCATTCGTCGGGAAGATTGTGGGGTCGATGTTGCCTCCAATAATATGTAGGATGCCGTTCCGGGATGCTCTTTCGCTAGGCCTGATCATAAATTCCAAAGGAATTGTCGAACTCACTATCTTGAATGATTTCAAGAACCAGGATGTAAGTATCGTGTTATATACTTCTTCGTTCTTGTTCTATCTGTCGCATTTTTTATTCTTGTTATCACATTTTATCCGTTGTTTTTACACTGTCGAGAAGCAGAGGTCTCAACGCCGACATTTTGAGCAGCTTTAAGTTCGAAACGCGAAATAACGATGAAATGGTGTATAAAGAGAACGTGGTGTCGAGCGGGATGGATGTGGTTACGGTGGCTCGATCGGTTGTGAATGTTTATAATTTGGTTATGGTGGGGAGGCGGCATGGGGACTCGCCGATTATGGTTCAGCTCGGGAAGTGGAACGAGCTTGGGGACTTGGGAGCGATTGGAGAGATACTTGCAGCGTCCGAATTTAGAGGTAAGGCTTCGGTTTTGGTGGTACAACAGCAGACTAGGTTGTGGGGGCTTAAAGACCCTGAGGAATCAACACATTTAAGAAGGATCAAGTTGTAGGTTGTTCTAGTAATTGTTTGCATTAGATAGAGAGGATAATTAGTTTCAGATTAATTAAAAGGGGAAACAATGTAAGCTTTGTAGATAATTGCAAGTTTTCGCAAACACTGATAAAGAAAGTGATTGCCTAAGTATTCTTTCACCCAGGAGCGAATTATTATTATTATTATTATTTAATTTTTTTATGTATTTGCAAATGAAGAAGCGTTTGAGAGCACATGAACCGTAATTTTAGAACTAGACATGAACCGTAATTTTCCCTCTTTTATTTAATAAAACAAGTTCAAATACTTTTTGTCCTTTTAGTTTTGTACTCACTTTCATGATACGCGTAAAGATGCAAAATGATAAAAACATATCCCTCGTAAAACCCTTTTTCTCCCATTATATAGAATATTGTTGACTAAATAATCTTCTCAAAGTTGAAATTGAAAAAAAAAAAATTAATTTAGTATACAAGATTAAATTAATTGTTTTTTTTTGTAAATTAAAAAAAATATGTTACAACAAGTTGATGTTAAAAGTGTAGTCTTGGTTTTGCATACAAAGTTGTTGAAAAATAAATTTGAAGTAAAATTAATAAATTTCAATTGTGATGATTACGGTTTATTTTATTGATTTTTTTTTTCTCTCGCTCTCGCTGTATACATATTTCTTTCTATTGTTTTCTTGACGGCCACAGAATAAAAATAAAAATCGTTCAATGCCCCATAGTTGATCGGCCGCCCTAAATATCTTTATCTGATTTTCAAGTTTAAAACTAAATACTAATAGTTTTAGTCACAGTGCACAATGAAGAACATAATAGTAAATATTCACATGATTACTAGTTCACATTCTCCAAAGTGGTATTGATGTTTTAGAAAAATAAATTATATCCATGGTTATTGTTGCGGCAGATTCATTTTTCTTTTTAATATTGTTAATTATAGCTATTAGAGTATCAATTTTGCTAAAGTATTGTTATGCAATATAATATATACAAATGAAAGTTTTTAGTTATAAAATAACACTTTTATAAATAAATATAATAACACATTATCTCACGGTCACACAATTTGTACAAGGCACCCCTTGAGGTAGGGAGAGTATTGGGTACCTCGATTATAGGTTAGAATTCACTCGCGTACACAATCATGCAAAGCGGGGTGCATCACTTCCAATCATTAGTCCCTGGGATTGGTATTATCGTATTTAATTGCATTATCTAAATAAAAATTAAAATTAAAATTAAAATAGAGTATTGATTGTAACTTTTGATGTTTATGTCAAAAGTTTTTTAATTTCTGCTAATATTAAATTATTTTACCATTAAAACAAATAGAATTGGAACCCATTTTAATCCAATTAAATTCTTACAGGAACATTCACACACACACACACATATATACTAGTTTAACACCCGTATATTATATGAGTAAAACTTAATATAAAAATATTTGTGAAATTACAAAATTTTAAATTAAATTTTTTTTTTGAAGAATGTGTTCTCAACCGTGGGACAGTATACCATGGAAACAGGTGTACCTTATAAGGTGCACTTGTAATTTAATTTATCATCGTATATAATTGGTATATATCATCATATATAACTGGTATATATCATCACATATAACTGGTGCATATCGTCACAAGTAACTGAAATTCTAAATTTAAAATTTAAAATCCTAAAATTAAAAAAATAAAATTAAAACTAAAAATTAAACCTTAAAAATGGAAAATTAATCCCTAAAATAAAAAACTAAACCCTAAAATTGAATATTAAACTCTAAATTCTAAATTTCTATCGAATATCATCACATATAATTGACACATATCATCACATATAACTGACAGATATCATCACATATAACTGATACATATAATCACATATAACTGGCAGAATGATAGAAATAAAATAGAAATTTAAATTAAAAAAATAAAAAACTAAACCTTAAAATGAAATATTAAACCCTAAAAATAGAAAATTAAACCCTAAAATGTAAAACTAAACCCTAAAATGGAAAAGTAAACCCTAAACTCTAAATTTTTAACACATATCATCACGTATAACTACCATATATCATCACATATAACTGTCAGATATCATCACGTATAACTATCAGATATCATTACGTAAAATAGAATGCACCTAGCAAGGTGCACCCAAGTCCACCTAATAAATTGCCCTCAACCGTTCCTTGTTCAAATTATTAATTATTATAATTATTTATTAATATTATATTTTAAATTTTAGATTAAATTCATTAATAATTATATTTGCATACTTATAAAAACTCAAAGATGTCATATTTCACCCGTCTATAATCTATATTAATTAATTATTATCAACTCACTTTATATTTTAATATTTAGATTAATTTTGTTAATAAGTATAGTTGCATACTTCGAAAAACTCAAAAGGTGTCATACTCTCAAACCTTCTCGCATTGTGTCATTGTCTAATAAATATTAATGTATTATTATTGCATAATTTGATTTTTTTTTAATTTAGATTGAGTTCGTTACTAATATTTAGTTACATACTTCAATTATTGCAAATATATCGTAATCTACCTATACAAAATATTTAAAGTTTCAAAAATAAATTATTTCAACTTTTATTATAAATACAATTTATTTAATTATTTTCATAAATAATTTTTTTGTAATTAAAATTATTTCATTTATAAATTATCTTTTAATTAAATTATTGATTTAGATTTTTTTCTACTAATTATATATGACTTTTGTATATTTTTATATTATGAGTATAAAAGAGAATTATTAAATTAGACAAAATAAAATAAAAAAAACTATTAAGTTAGGCTAAATATAATAAAAGGATAATATTAAATTATGAAAGATACAATAAAAATAAAAATATTAAATTAGGTATATATTACGTTTGAATGACCCATAAGCAACCGAAACACCAAAATCTTTTATTCTCCAAGGGAACTATACAAAGCAGACACGTATATTATAAGGATTTTGCTTTAATATATATTTGTTTAACACTCGTGTATTACACGAGACTTATCAAAAGATAAATACAAAAAATATTTATGATATTTACTGAATTTTAAATCTAAAATAAAAAATTAAAATAATGTATTCTCAACCCGTACCTTGTGCATATCTAATCTATTTATTAGTAGCTATAAATATTAAATAATTTTGTATTTTATGCTTAAATTAAATTCATTAATAATATTAGTTACATACTTACAAAAATTCAAAAGGCGTCACATTCTAAACCCGTGTCTAATATATATTTTATTAATTATTATTATTAAATCATTTTATATATTAATGTTTAGGAGAAATTCGTTAATAATTATTAGTTATATACTTTGAGATATTCAAAAGATGTCATACTCTCAATCCTTGTCGCATTGCACTGGTGTCTAATCACACTACTACAAAAACAGCTTTCTAAGGCTGTTAATTAAAGGCGGTTCTCAGAAAACCGCCTTAAAAATACTTTTAACGGCGGTTCTGGCAAAAACCGCCGTTAAAAAGGTT
>BMAC01000020.1:1275552-1306991 GCA_014905375.1 Phtheirospermum japonicum
TTTTATTGTATATTACCTAATTTAATTCTTTTATTATACTCCTCCTTATTCAATACTTTCCTTAGATTCTCATACTATAAAAATATAAATAAGTCATATATAATTAGTAGATAAGATCTAAATTAGTTATTTTAATTAAAAGACAAACTACATATGAAATAATTTTAATTACAAAAAAAAACTTTATTATGAAAATAATTAAATAAGTTTTATTGATAATAGAATTTAAAATAATTTTATTTTGGAGTTTCAAATATTATATATAGGTAAAATATGAGTAATTTACAATAATCTAAGTATGTAACTAAATATTAGTAATGTATTCAATCTAAACATAAAAATATTAAATTTATATAAATAATTAATAAACATTGATTAGACACCAGTACAACGAGACACGGTTGAGAGTTTGGCATCTTTTGAATATCTCAAAATATATAACTAAAAACTATTAACAAATTTATTTTAAACATTAATATATAAAATAATTTAATAATAATAATTAATAATAAATTAGATATAAGACACGGGTTTAGGATGTGACGACTTTTGAATTTTTGTAAGTATGTAACTAAGATTATTAATGAATTTAATTTAAACATCAAATAAAATTATTTAATAGTTTAAATAATTAATAAACAGATTAGACATGTACAAGTTACGGGTTGAGAATAAATTATTTTAATTTTTTATCTTGGGTTTAAAATTCAGTAATTATCACAAATATTTTTATATTTATCTTTGATAAGTCCCCTGTAATACACGGGTGTTAAACAAGTATATATTAATACAAAATTCTCAATCTATGTGTATGCTTCGCTTGAATAATAAAAATAATTTGGTGCTTCAGTTGCTTATGTGTCATCCGAGGCTAATATATACATAATTTATTTTCCTTTTATTGTATCTTGCCTAATTTAATATTTTCTCTTTATTATATTTAGCCTAACTTAATAGTTTTCTTTTATTATATCTTCTTTAATTCAATAGTTTTCTTTTATACTCCTAATATAAAAATATAAATAAATCATATATAATTAGTAGAAAACAAATTTGAATTAATTATTTTAATTAAAAGACAAATTACATATGAAGTAATTTTAATTACTAAAAAAAATTATTTATGAAAATAATTAAATACATTGTATTTATAATAAAAGTTAAAATAATTTATTTTTAAAATTTTAAATTTGTATAAGTAAATTATGATATATTTGCAATAATTGGGTTATTTAACTAAATATTAGTAATGAATTCAATCTAAATATAAAAATATAAAATTATATAATAAAAAACAACGACACAATGCGAGAAGGTTTGAGATTATGGCACATTTTAAAATGCAGTAATAATAATTAATTAATATAGATTAGACACGGGTTGAAAATGTGACATCTTTTGAATTTTTATATGTAAATATAATTATTAACGAGTTTAATCTAAATATTAAAATATAATATTAATTAATAATTATAATAACTAATAAATTGAACAGGACACGGGTTGAGAACACATCCTTTCAATTTTTATTTGTAATTTAAAATTTTGTAATTTTCAGAAATATGTTTTATATTTAGTTTTTTTTTATAAATCCCGTGTAATACACGGGATTTAAACTAGTAAGTCATATTTACCTATATAGAATATTTGAAACTCAAAAAATAAAATTATTTTAAATTCTATTATCAATAAAATATATTTAATTATTTTTAATAAAGTTTTTTTTGTAACTAAAATTATTTCATATGAGATTGGCTTTTTAATTAAATAACTAATTTAGGTCTTACCTACTAATTATATATGGATTATTATATTTTTATATTAGAAGAATCAAAGGAAAAGTATTCAATAACTACAAATATAATAAAAGAATTAAATTGGGTAAGATACAATAAAAAAAGTATTAAATTAGATAAATATTAGGCTCGAATGACACATAAGCAAACGGCGCACCACAATTACTCATTTGTCGAATGAAGCATACGAAACAAACACATATGTTAGGAGTATTTTGCATTAATATATAGGGGTAATATATGTTTCCTATATATTAATACAAAATTCTCTTATCTTATATGTCTGTTTCTCACGTTTTTTTAGCTTCAGAAAAAATTATGGTGCTTCGGTGTCACCGAACCTAATATCTACTTAATTTAATATTTTCCCTTTATATATTTTTACCTAATTTGATATTTTTTTATTATTATATCTTTCATAATTTAATAATTTCTTTTATTATTTGTTACCTAATTCAATATTTCTTTTTATCATATTTTGCCTAAGTCAATATCTTACATTTATTCTTCTAATATAAAAAATAAATAAGTCATATTTAATTATAAAAGATCTATATAAGTTGAATTAATTTTTATTTATAACAAAATTTGAAATAACTTTAATTTTAGAATTTTAAATATTCTATTTAAGAAAAATACGAGTTATATAAAATTATTACAAAAAATAAATAAATATAAAGTATATAAACTTAAATTTGGATATTTTGTCCTAATATAATCATTGACAATAACATTAAAAATATATATGAAAACTATTGTTACACAAAGAAAGAAAAAAAAATAGCGAGAGAAACAACAACAACAACAAAAAATATTAATAATAAATTATTACACCTAGAAAAATATATTATATATATATATTCTAAATCTCCTTATCTAATTCCAATATAATGAATTGATAAACAAATTATATATCTACACAAACAAAATAATGTTTTACGTAGAAAAAGAGGAAACAAAAAAAGTAATAAAATAATGTTAAATATACTACAAGCTAGATATACAATATTTTTTAATAAAATTATCAATGACTCAGATTTTAATTTTTTATATCACATATTCATATGCGACACACACGTGTTGTATGTTATCAATTTTCTACAGTTTCTTTTGAAGTTTAGGGTATTTTGTAATATCTTAAAACTAATTTCGTGACTGTGGGTAAAAATACATAAAAACTCTTTATTGTGAAAACCAATTAATTAGAATAAACAATGCTCTGATTTGTGTGGATAGAAACAAGATTAAACTACTGTAAATCTTCTGTACAACAAACAAGATTAAAGAAAAAAGTGGTTTTTTATGTTGAAAGCTCTGTTTTTTAATTGCTTTAGTAAAGATCAATTAACTCGAGCACCCTTCGAGCTTGAATATGCAAAGCTGTCAACCTTTGCTCTGGATCTAGAGTAGATCCGAATTGACTCGCTGCCCATATTAACGAGGCATATTTTCCCTAAGAATCGTCTTACGTCTTCGTGTATTGTCATCATTGGGGGGTTTTCCCTTTCGTTTACATGTCCAATAAGAAGCAACAAAAACCCACCGCATTTCAACCTTAGATTTTCCTCTGTTTGTTTATCTCTTATAAGAAGAGCAACTTCCTCTATGCCATTGCAAGCCTCAAAATCCATTTGATTGGACGAGGAGTCCAGCATAATTGCAATCAAAGCGTCGAGGTATGATGTTAGGTTGTGGAGCCTGAAGTACTGTACATCCCATCCAAGTTCGCGTAAAATTATAACTAGGGTTTTCTTGTTATAAATAGTCTGATTGTGTAATTGTAACCCTATCTCAAAAATTATTATAATACAAACTCCTGGCTTGGCAGCGCCCCCAGACGTAGTCAGAATCTCTCTCTGACGAACCTCTCTGATGAACTGGGTAAACAATTTCTTGTGTCGTTTTTATTGCTTCTCTTTTTCATCATATTACTTATAATCCTAACAACTGGTATCAAGAGCGAGGTTCAGTGAGAATATGATGGGTGTCGGAAAATCTCCAATTGAGAAGTTTGACGGAACGGATTACAAGTTCTGGAAGATGTAGATCGAGGATTACCTGTACGGTAAAGATCTATATCAACCCCTGGGTACGAAACTAGAGGCCATGAAAGAGGACGAATGGAAATTGTTGGATAGAAAGGCGATGAGCGTGGTGCGCTTGTCACTGTCCAAAAACGTCGCTCTCCACACAATTAAAGCAAAAACTACGAAAGAGATGTTAGAGACGTTATCAGAGATATACGAGAAGCCATCGGCAGCGAACAAGGTTCATCTAATGCGACGTCTTTTCAACCTAAAGATGTCAGAGGGTACTGCGGTTGCCAACCATCTCAACGATTTCAACATGATACAAGCCCAATTGAGCTCGGTTGATATTGATTTTGATGATGAGGTCCAAGTCCTAATTTTGTTGTCCTCTTTACCAGAAAGATGGAGCGGAACGGTTACCGCTGTTAGTGCTTCGACGGGGAGGGAGAAGATGAAGTTTGACGAAGTTAGAGATTTAATCATTAGTGAAGAAATTCGCAGAAGAGAATCAGGCATAACTTTAAGTTCAGCTTTGAGTACAGAGAATAGGGGGCAATCACAATCAAAGGGTAAATTTAATCGAGGTAGATCAAAATCAAGGGGCAGAAGCAAGCCAAGAAAGGATAAGAGTGAGATCAAGTGTTGGAATTGTGATGAGTTAGGTCACTACCAGAACCAGTGCAAAGAACCATTGAAGAAGAAGGACAACAAATCAACTAACACAACAACAGAAGATATTGTGAGCAGTCCATTAGAATTGTGGGTTTGGATTCAGGTGCATCGTTTCATTCTTACAGTAGTGCTAAGGTCATGGCACAGTATACGTCTGTCAATTTATGGGAGGTTTATCTTGCTGATGATGAGCCGCTAAAAATTGTGGGAAAGGGATATGTTCGGATCAATACTCCAAATAGTTCCTTATTGCAGTTGAGTAATGTGAGACACATTCCTGGTTTGAGGAGAAATCTACTTTCAGTAGGGCAACTAGATGACGAAGGTTATGTGGTGACCTTTCACAACAACAAAAAAAACAACAGAGGTTTTACGAGAGATTTTTCCCTCGGTTTTAAGGTAAAATCCCTCGGTCTTGTGGGAAACCGAGGGAAAAATTCCCTCGTAAAAACCCTCCTCGGTAAAAAATTTCGAGGGACTATTTCCCTTGGAAAATTTTATCGAGGGTCCGTATCCTCGGTAAAATCCCCCGTACAACCCTCGGAAAACCGAGGGCAAACCGAGGGCTGGTCGCCCTCGGAATTTTCGAGGGTAAATACCCCTCGATTTTCCGAGGGGCAAGCTAGCCTCGAAAAAATCGAGGGAAATTTTCCCCTCGGTACGTTCACTCAGAAAAACCGAGGGCGGAATGCCCTTGGAAAACCGAGGGCCATATATTCCCTCGGTTTTTTGGTTTTCCGAGGGATTTTCGAGGGTATTTCCCCTCGGTTTTTTATTTATTTTTTAAATTTTAGTTTTAATTTTAATTCCTGTTCAATTATTATAATTCCCCAAAAATTTGAAGAAAAATTATTAATGAAAAGACAAATAAATAAACTAATTATTATAAAAATATTTGAAATTTTAGAATTATTACATGCGTTCGATACAGTAAGAAAGTTTATATAAAAATCAATCTGTCCTATGGATGGGGAGAGGGGTACTATTGGAAACGAGCATATAGGTCAGCCATCCGGGCATTCATCTGATCCTGAAATGCTTCATGCTGTCGGCGCTGCTCCTCAAGCTCCTCCACACGTCGTCGCTCAGACTCGGCGTATCGCTGGGATCGTTTTGAGCTCCACCCTCTGCGCCTCCTGAGCTCGTCTGGTGACCTCCAACTCCTCTCTCTGCGCCTGGAGCTGCGCCTTCTGAGCTCGTCTGGTGACCTCCAACTCCCCCCTCTGCGCTTGGAGCTGCGCCTCGAGCTCTCTGACGTGGGTCCTATCAGCTTGGGAGGAGGTGGAAGAAGAGCTGCCTGTGAGAAAACCCTTCGCAGCAGCCACCACATACGAGCCGATGCCGTATTACCGTCCTTTGCTCGACCCGACGACGTCGAAGAAAACCCGGTCAGGGTCAACCTCGCTACTCGCATCCTGGGAAGACGCACGTTTCTTCTCTGGCTGTCGCTCGTACTCCTCCTGAAATACAACTCGTTAGTAAAATTCTACATTAAAACCAAAAAATAAGTTAAAAATAAGAAAGAGACTCACATTAATATTACTAGATCTCGTATTGATCCACGAGCCGTCTTTCTTTTGGTGCGTACGTACAAAAAGATCGTACGCCTTAACCGGCTCACCCGTCTCCCGCTCCTGTATCCAAATAGAATTTTCAAATAATTAACATTAAAATTAAACAAATAAATATTATATTATTATATTCTTAAATTACTTACGATATCCAAAGTATAACCGATATTAGATCTAGCCCCCCCCCCCCCCCCCCCCCCGTGTGCTTCGCATCCCAGTACCCGTCCCAGCAGGCTCGCTCCTCCTATTCCAGTTGCACTGCTCGGATTTGGCCTTGTTCTTGGGATTATCCCACTCGACCTTCCAATACCTAGTTGAGATTCATGATATATAAGATGGTATAAATTATATGTTATAAATAAAAAAACTCCTAATTTAATAAGAAAACATATAACAAAATCGTTTACCTATAGACCTCCTCGATAACGCATCTCGGCCTCTCACCATTATATTTAGAAATATACTGCTTATACTCATTCAGCTGCTTCCTGTACTTGTCCCCGATCATCGGAAAAAATACATCCCGTATCTGTTTATCACTATACTCCTCCGGGTCCAATAACAAATCTCCTGCAAAATAAAATAATAATTATAATTCGGTTGATACATATGATTGTGTAGTTACGATAAATATTAACAAATTTGGACATAAAATAATAATTACCTAAAACATCTCCCACCAGAACGCCTTAGTCTCCTTAGGGACCGCCTTATAGCACCACCCGGCGGAATGGAGTTCCTTTTCAAAAATCTCCCGGAGTATAGTGGTCACCTTGGCCTGTCTGTTGTGTAACCTGTATTCAACTGTATTTTTTTTTTGTTACGAATATAATTTAATCATAATGATAATTACAATTTTAAAAATTATTAATTTACTTACTTGTCCCCTGTAATAAAAATAAGAACTCTCCCCCTCTGTGGTGGGACCAACTGTCGTCGTGATGTACCCGCGTCGGACGGTGTATGTGATGGTGTATGTGACGTCGGTGTCGGTGTCTACGTCGGTGTTTGCGTTGGCACTGAATGATCAGTACCGAGACCCATGTAGTCGGTGTCGAGATCAGCTAAACGATTAGCCAACCCCATATCTGATCGACCCATGCTACCGGAAACTTGACGCAACGACATCTGATAAAATTATTAGATAATAATACGAGCATTTTACAAAATAGCAGTATATATTATATACCAAACGTATTAAGAAATCCAAACATAAAAAAATAGTTATAAAACAAAATGTGTTTTACAATATGAATAAATTACATATATTTCAACCAAGCTAATCACTTTCACTATTAAAGGTATCACCAGACTCATCTTCGTTCGTATCTTGATTTGTATCTTGATCGGTAAGTAACTCTTCTTCTGTATTATCATTTTTCTTGTTACCAAGTTCCTCCACGTAATTATCATTGAGGTCGTGCAACTGGAAATCGACATCGTCGAGTTAAATCGGACTGCGTGTATCTACAGCTTCCTATTGAAATGATTCTTCTGGTAGAGGCTCGATAAACTCAACATTTTGATCTCGCCTTAATTTTACACGTTGCCCACTAGTCCAACTTGTCTGTTCTCAAACTTGGGTATGCACAATAGTATATTTGTACAGCTTGGGAAGCAAGTACAAAAGGTTCATATCGATTGAACCTACGCTTATGATTGATATAGACAATCTTATAATGTGGATGGACTTTTGTGCCTGTAGTAGTTGGATCAAACCATTCGCACTTGAACAATAGCGTGTTTTCTCTGTTCGGCCGGTGTATTCTAGCTGCACAATTTCTATGAGACGACCGTAATAATCATATTCGGTTGTCCCATAAGTTCACCCTTTAATGCATACTCCACTGCTCGATGTTGCTTTGTTAGATCCGTGCTCCAATGTGTAAAATTTATAACCATTTATCTTACAATTGGTATACGTTTTCACACATCTTGATGGACCCGCAGCTGGACTCCTAATGTTCACGTCTATCACATTGTTCGAACGATCTCTAGCCTATGATATTGACAAATTATTTTTAATTTTGGAAATAATGGATAAATAGATACCATAATTATATGATATGCATCTCGGTATCGAACGTCTTACGTAATGTTTGAACTAATTGGCAAATTCATTTTCCAGTTTTTCGTTGATCCTATCATCAGTAATGTTTGGTTAGAGACGCTGAATGTTCTTCTTGTAAATACTACATCAAATGTTACACAATTGAGGAAAAAAGTATTAGTACATTTATAGATATGTATAAACTGACATTATAAATTGGAAAGAGTATTCATACCTAACATATTCTTAAACCTCCTCACAATTTAGCAACACGTATATCCTTGCGGCGGCGTATTCTGTTTCGCTTAGAAATCCTTTTTCCTTTGTACCAAACGTCTCTCCATATTTCTTAAACACCGAGGGAATTTCATCACTGTCATCCACACAATTCTGACCGTCGTCATTTCTAGAAAAAATTGTTCTTTTAGTTGAAACGTGGTCTTCAAAATAGTACGAACTAAAATTTGATGCCTCATCGACTAGATATGCGTTTGCTATCGACCCTTCAACACTTGCCTTATTCTTCACGCTGTTCTTTAGTTTGCGAAGATACCTCTCGAACGGGCACATCCATCAATACTGCACTGGGCCATCAATTCTCGCTTCATACGCAAGATGAACGAGCACATGCTCCATCGAGTCAAAAAAACTTGGAGGGAAGACCAGTTCCAGTTGATACAATATTAACGAATGTCATGTTCAAGTCGACTCATATCTTCGGTGCGAATGACTGTTGACGTGAGATTCTTGAAAAATAGGCTCAATTCGGTTAGAGCCTTCCACACATTCGGAGGAAGCAGTTCACGAAAGGCTATTGGTATCTACCTCTGCATGAATACATGACAATCATGGTTCTTCATCCCGATCAAACGAGATTCCTTCTTGTCGACACAATGCCCCAAATTTGATGTTACCCATCTGGAAATCGAAGAGATTTGACCCAATCACAAACGACAACTTTCGACGGCTTATCAAGTGTGTAACAGGCCTTAGAACACTTTCTTGACCCATCTGGCGCCAACTCTGAGCAATTACAATACTCATTCAACTCTTCCCTAAATTTATGCGTGTCCTTGGTCTTCCCTTTGATATTCATCACCGTGTTGAAAACATTATCAAACACATTTTTTTTGATGTGTATAACATCTAAATTGTGGTGAATTATATTTGTCCTCCAATATAGCAGATCCCAGAAGATGCTTTGTTTTTCTCCAACCAGACGTTCGGGATATTTGCGCACTAACGAGTGCTTCATCCAGTTCAGTGACTTTCAGAAGCCCCAATCTTTCTATTTTTGCCAAAACTTCTATCCCTGAGCGCACTTCCGGCGGTGGAGTCTCGACAGATCTTCTTTTTCAAAATCATCGTTTATCTTTTCGAAAACGGTGATCATGCTCAAGGAACTTTTGGTGATTATCGAACCACGATTGCTTCCCACTGCATTTAAGATTGAAGGCCTCTGACCGTTCCATACAGTAAGGACAAGCTTTTTGACCGACCGTACTCCATCCGGACAACAAAGAATACGCAGGGAAATCGCTAATTGTCCACATAAGGGCTGCTCGCAATTGAAAATTTTGTTTCTTAGATATATCGTACGAGGGAGACCCAACCATACACAACTGATTTAATGGTGATTAGAGGTTGCAAAAACACATCAAGTTTGTATTTTGGGTTCTTTGGCCCTAGTATAAGAACGCTCAGGAACATGAACTGCTCTTTCATGCACATCCAAAGAGGCAAGTTATAGGGTGTAACTATGACGGGCCATGATGAGTATTGTGCTCCAAAAGTTCCAAATGGTTGAAAACCATTTATACAAAGACTCAATCTCACGTTTCGACTTTCAGCCGCAAAACTTGGATGAGTCTGGTTGAAATGTTTCCAAGATTCTGAGTCGGATGGGTAGCGCATAACATTGTCTTCAACCACGTGTTCAGCATGCCATCTCATATCTTTCATTGTGGCATTAGATGCGTACAACCTCTGCAGACGAGGAGTTAATGGAAAATAGTACATCTTCTAGTACGCAACACGAGCCTTCTATCGTTTTGTTTTTCCATGACGAACATGTTTAAACCGAGGTTCATTGCAAAATTTACAACTTGTCAAATCAAAATCGTCTCTCTAGTAGATCATACAATTATTCTTGCAGCAGTCTATCTTCTCGACCGGTAAGCCCATACCCCTTAACAACTTCTTACTGTTGTAGAAGTTATCGGGTACGAGATTGTCTTTCGGTACAATCTCCTTGATTAATTCACTCAATTGATCATAACACTTTTGAGACATGTGATTCTCTGATTTCAAATTCATGAGACGGCAAACTAATGACAACTGAGTATGTCCCTCGCACCCCGGATACAATGGCTGATTTCTAGCTTTCAACATGTAGTAAGATTCTTGAGCCTCAGGGTTTAGCGACTCTTCCATATCGGCAACCACGTCAAAATCGGGACCAGCTGCATCTTGAACCATATTAATGTACGCGTTTGATGATTCTTCAAAAGGGATGTAAGAGGGTCCTCCAGCATGAAAATCGTGATGGTTTCCAGAGGTGGCGAGCCAGCTTCCTCCGTGGTAAATCCATCTATAGTAATTCGGCACGAACCCGTATTTTACCAGGTGGTACTTAATCTCATCGACGTCCTGGTAATAACTATTCCTACATCTGCTATGATTACAAGGACATTTCAGTCTTTGTCCGTCCTTATGAGCGGAATGTGCTTGCGCAAATTCAATAAAACTCTCAACTCCTTCCATGAATTGTGAGGATAAATAGTCGTTGTTGATTCGCTCATACATCCAACTACGACCGGAACTCATCATAACATTATACGGTTGTTATATTAACTTATCTAAAATTGGGCAGCATGAGGGGTGGCTAGAGAATGATTGAAATTTTTGGTAAGGCCCTATCCCATTCGAGAACGTGATAGTCCTGTAATACAACGTCTTAGTATATGAATTTTTGTTGACTAAAAATTTCGGTAGCATCTCCCTTTAGTTCTCTAAGTACACATATATTGCAGTGCACCCGAGAACATAAGAGAGATATTGAACCAAAATTTATGTAATCAACAAAAAAAACATATAGATAAGATAAGCCACATTACAATCACGCTCTCAAACTTTCCAAAGAAGTGGACAATTCGAGATTTAGTATCGAATTCTCTATTCAATACTAAATCTCAAATGAGTCTAAGGTATATTGTTTGAGTGTAGATAGAAAGATTGTATTTGGTATTGAAATTATTTTAAACTCCGTTATTGGAGGGACAAAACCTCCCCGGCCGGCGCCGTAAACCACGTCAAAACAGACGTATACATTAATTTATAAATCACATCATTTCAACAATATCTACAAAATAATATATATGTTACACACAACATGCATGTACCGATCACCACGATATTTCACCACCACAATCACAAACAATTTAAAACATCTTGAAAACCACCGTCATATTTTAAAATAATTTTGAAAACCGTTATCGGAGGGACGAAACCTCCCAGCCGGCGCCGTAAACCACGTCATCACCGAAGTCTTCTCAAACCTCCCTACCCGCTCCGTTCGTAGATTCTTGGGGTTTGTTTCTATTTTTTACTAATTTTTTTAATTTTTCGAGTTTTTTTCCATTGTTTATTTAAATTCTAAAAAAAATTAGGAAACGCGTAGTTAACGATCGACACCCAACCCTCATGGTTCCGGGATGCACCCCTCGTCCCCTCGGCAAGATCACGATGCTTCGTCGCTTCGCGTTTCCAACCGAAGGAGTTGATCGATCGATTGTATCTTGTTGTTGGTCGAATTACACGACATGCGTGGATACGCACATGCTCGTTGATATTTTTAGATCGAAATCGGGTTAAAACCACCCCACGTGCCTAAGATGATAGGATTTGTTTCATTTTTACGATTTTTCTATTTTTTTTAATTAAAGAAAACCGAGGGATGAGTTTTCCCTCGGAAACAAACCGAGGGAAATGTGATTCCTTCGGGGGTTTTCCGAGGGAAAACTAATCCCTCGGTTTTTTTAATTTTTTAAAAAATCATAATTAAACCGAGGGATGAGTTTTCCTTTGGAAAAAATCGAGGGAATCACATTTCCCTCGGTTTCTTTCCGAGGGAAAACTCATCCGTCGGTTTTTGTAATTTTTAAAAAATAATAATAATAAAAAACCGAGGATAATTTCGTCCCCTCGGTTTTTCCGAGTGATATTTTTCCTCGGGAATCCTTCGGTATTTCCTTCGCTAATTATGGCGGTAAATATTGGTGCCGTATTTCCAAGGGGAAAATCAAGGGAAAATACTTCCCTCGGAAAATCGAGGGAAAAAAATATCTCTCGTTTTTTTCCTCAGAAAACTGCTGTTTTTTTTTTGTAGTGTTTGGCTGTAGTAACTGGAAGATAACCAAAGGAGCCATGGTGATGGCTCGAGGAAAAAAGGAGGGTACGTTGTATATGACAACTAGTACCAAAGATTGCATTGCTATTGCAGAAAAAAATACTGATGCGGATTTATAGCATTGTCAACTTGGCCACATGAGTGAGAAGGGGATGAAAGAGCTGTGTTCGAAGGGTACGCTACCAGGACTCAAGACAATTGATGTCGATTTGTGTGAGGATTGTGTCTTCGGTAAACAAAAAAGAGTCAGTTTTTCGAAGGGTGGCAGAACCTTAAAGAAACAGAATTTGGAGTTGGTACATAGTGACTTATGGGGACCAGCGCCAGTAACATCCCTTGGTGGTGCATCATACTACATGACTTTCATTGGTGATTCTACAAGAAAGGTATGAGTTTACTTTCTGAAAAATGAATCTGGTGCATTTGATACTTTTAGAAAGTGGAAATCCCTTGTAGAAAATGAATCAGGTCTAAAAGTAAAGTTCTTAAGATCTGACAATGGCGGAGAGTACGAGCTTAGAGAATTCAAAGAGTATTTTGCTGCAAATGGAATTCGCATGGAAAAGACCTGAGAGGAACCCCTCAGCAGAACGGAGTGGCGGAGCGAATGAACAGAACTCTGAATGAGCGTGCCAGATGTATGCGGTTAAAGTCAGGTTTACCAAAAATGTTTTGGGCAGATGCAGTTAACACAGCTGCATTCCTGGTTAATAGAGGACCATCAGCTCCTTTGGAGAATGGCATACCGGAGGAGGCTTGGAGTGGTAAGGAGGTAAATCTAACTTATTTGCAAATATTTGGTTGTGTTGCTTATGTTCATATAGATGCTGCAACAAGAAGTAAGTTGGATGCTAAATCAATTATGTACATTTATTGGATATGGTAGTGATGAATTCGGTTACAGATTCTGGGATGAACAGAATCGAAAAATAATTCACAGTCGAGATGTCATATTTAATGAACAGTTTTATACAAGGATAGGATGGGTGCACTAGATGCTGAAAGTGCAGGTACTCGGGTTGTAGAGTTAGGTATTTCTAACTCAGGTGGGAGCAACGTAGTTCAGAATGACCAGGAGGCACCACCTGCGAAGGTCTACAAGAGTGCGAGGATCACCAGATAAGTTCACACCATCAAATTACTACTTGTTGCTGACTGATGGTGGTGAACCTCAATGTTACGCAGAGGCTGCACATGGTAAGACCAGAAGAAAATGAAGGCTTGCAATGGATGAAGATATGGACTCCTTGATGTCCAATGACACTTGGGATTTTGTTGAGCTCCCCAAAGGAAATGAGGTGCTTCATAATAAGTGGGTCTACAGAATTAAAGATGAGGCTGATGGAAGCAAACGTTACAAGGTAAGACTAGTTGTGAAGGGATTTCAGCAAAAATACTGTATTGATTATACAAATGTTTTTACTCCTGTTGTGAAACTAACCACTATTAGAATGGTTTTGAGTATGGTTGCTGCAGAGAACTTACCGTTAGAGCAAATGGATGTAAAAATAACATTTTTCCATGGTGACCGCTCGTCGTTAAGCGTCAAATTAAATATTTATTTTTCCTCAGCTTCTCTCTACCAACTAGTAGTAGCGATAAGTAAGGGTCGATCCCACGAGTAGTGTGGTTAAATTGTGATGATTCGCATTTTACTTAAATAAATAAACGGGGTGAGAATTGTAAACTAATCTAAGAGAACAAAATAAATAACTAAAGAATTTAAATAACGAAACAAATAAATTAAGCTCCCAGTCCTAGTTCCATTTCCACCCTCGTTCCACTTATTTAACCAATCACAATATCATAATCCATTCATCATATTCGACTAAAAACCCTAAGTAACAATAAGCTCTGCTACTCGCATTTGCCCTTACCGTTTACTCAATTAAAATAAGCTCTTTAATTGATTCTAATTATTGAATAACCTAGAATAAGCTCTCTAGATTCAACCCAACAACAGCATTAATATCTAGGCAAATAGTTTAATCTAAGCAATAAATGCATAAGCTCGGTTTATTCAACCTATGTTGTGTTACCCCTAATGATACGAAACCATTAGTTGCTTCAGAGAAATCGAAACTACGACAATTACACGGGAAGCAGTTCTCTTTCTAGCAATTGATAACCAAATCCTTAATCTAGGTGTCCAATCCAAATTAAGAATCAAGCAATCATGTCATGAATTTAGCAAACATGATATGTAAACAAGATAACACAAACAATCGCATAAGAAGAACGAAAGATAATATTGCATAAATCAATTAAACATAGTTTCACGAGGGTTTTCACATCCCTAGAACTAGATAAAACAATATACTCACTCATGGAGTTCATAGAATAACAGGAAAATAGAGAAAAAAAACATTGTTCTAAGATATGGAAGAGATAAGAAAGCTTAGATCTTGGATTGTTGGTCTTGGATCTTCAAGCTCTTGTTTATTGGGTGATTTGGGGTCCCCTCTTCAAGCCTTGGAACCCTAGGATTGTGTCAAAGTCCCTTTTTGACGAGTTTGGGTCGAGTTTATATAGAATTCTTATTTCTTGCTGCCCAATATTCTCCCTAAAATAATTCTGCCGAGTCGGCGTCGACGGAGCGTCAACTGACGCGAACCAGCCCTCGGCGTCGACGCGCATCACCCGCCTGCGTCGTCCTGCATGGGCGTCGACTGACGCCCTTCCCATCGACGCTTCAGAGCATGAGCGTCGACATTGCGTCGACATGGCGTCGACTGACGCGTGCACAGCCAGCGCAACATCGCACATCTCGTCGACTGACGCGAGACATCCTCGGCATCGACGCGAGCCATCGATGCTACCACCCTGATTTGCCGACTTCCTCTCGTCGTTTGGTTGATCCTTGCCTCTCAACTTTCTTGTAAAACCTCATTCACTTATTATAGCACCAAATACTGCAAAATAGAGAAGAAATATACAATTGGTGCTCCTCCATTCGTAATAGTAAATACGCGAGAAATAAACATATATGAGAATATTAAGCACATAAAAACATAGAGATTAAACCATTAATTAAAGCACAATTTCTCGCCTATCACATGGTGATATGGAGGAAGACATATATATGAACCAACCAAAGGGATACTTGTCGGGAGGTAATGGCGACCTAGTGTGTAAATTGAAGAAGAGCTTGTATGGTTTGAAACAGGCTCCGGGACAGTGGTATAAGAAGTTTGATAGGTTTATGCTTGATATTGACTTCTTCAGATACAATGCTGACCATTGTTGCTACTTCAAGAGGTTTGATGATAGTTATATCATATTATTGCTATATGTTGATGACACGTTGATAGCAAGTTCTTGTGCTCGAGAAGTGGATAGATTGAAGAAACAATTGTTAGAACAGTTTGCTATGAAAGACCTTGGAGACGCCAAGCAGATTTTGGGTATGCGGATTACTAGAGACTTGGTGGGAGGAAAATTGTACCTTTCTCAGGAGGAGTACATCGAGAAGGTGTTGAAAAGATTCAACATGGAGAAAGCCAAGCCAGTGAGTATCCCGCTAGGTAGTCATTTCAAACTATCTAGCAAAGGGTCTCCTAGCAGTGATGAAGAGCGTGCCCATATGCAGAGAGTTCCCTACGCTTCAGCAATTGGTAGCATCATGTACACGATGGTGTGCACGAGACCTAGTTTCTTAGGTACTTGAGAGGTACCAAAGAGAGTGCCCTATGTTTTGAGGGCAAAGGCGTTGAGCTTGCACGATACGCTGATGCAGATTTAGCATCGAGTGACCTTGATAGAAGGAGAAGTACTACCGGGTATGTATTTAATTTAGGTGGTACAGTGATATCTTGGGATTTTAAGTTGCAAAAGGTTGTGGCTCTATCTACCGCAGAAGCTAAGTATGTAGCAGTGATAGAGTCTAGTAAAGAGATGGTATGGCTGCAAAATCTCTTGGGTGAGTTGGGGAAAGAGCAGAAAAATGGTGTTCTCTACAGTGATAGTCAGAGTGCTATTTTCTTGACTAAGAATTTCAACTGGGCTTGGAACTTGAGAGGATGGCTTGGCGTTGCTGAAGTTATGAGTTACGTTGAGAAGATATAGAGATGGTTACATTCGTGATCAGTCTCTAGGTGGGAGGTTGTTGGGTTGTGGAGCCTGAAGTACTATACATCCAAGCCCTCGTTCACAGCGATCCAACTCGCCGGTGAGTTGGCGGGGGGCAGCGCCCCCTTACTACCTGGGGTTCGGGGGATGGCCCCCGAGCCGAATTTTTTTGGGGGGTATTTTAGGGAGTTCGCGTAAAATTACAACTAGGGTTTTCTTGTTATAAATAGCTTGATTGTGTAATTGCAACCCTATCTAAAAATGTATTATAGTACAAACTCCTGGCTTGGCAGCGCCCCCAGACGTAGTCAGAATCTCTCTCTGACGAACTTGGTAAATAATTTCTTGTGTCGTTTTAATTGCTTCTTTTTCTCATCATATTACTTATAATCCTAACAGCATGCACCTTTCTCAAGTACTCCACGAGTTGACAAGATATTCGTCAACACTGTGATTGCTTTGTGTTGATGCGCCAAGATTGTACTCTCCTGATGAAGAAGACAACATCCTTCAAGAACTCGTAAATCAAGAGCCGCTTCGGCATCAGTTGAAGGACTAGTTATTTGCATAGGTTCCACATTAAATATGTGATTCAAATGAGTCACTTGCTGATCTTCGACCTCTTTAAGGGATTGTTAAAACAAGACTGGCACCACTTGGAGTTCGGGAATGGATTGCGATTGCAAAAAGAGGTTAATCGTATCATCTGACTCAGCAACAGATCCAAAAGAGGTTAATCGTATCATATGACTCAGCAATAGATCGGAGGAACTTGAGAACGCTACGGAGTCCGCAAATATGGAGAAACGAGAACTTGGCGCGCGCTTCTCGGAGACCGGTTCAGAGTGTGAGCGTCACCTCACGATACAGTCTCTGCTTGTCCAGTGACTTGACCAGATCCAGAACCGGAGACAGCGAGTCGGTTTCTGGCTCCCATCTTCAGAGTTGCCTTAATACCACATACTAAAAACAAATTCTCAGCGAAGAAAAAAGAAGATAAAATGTAAGGAAAAATGGAGAACCACTATAAATATTCCATAATAATGAAACCACAATATATGAAGGTCTTTAAAACCTACAGAAAGGACCCTACATAGTCTATCATATGCTAAAAACTACCCTACGTAGCAATTTAAACAAACTGCATCCGACACTATTCAACAATATTTGACCTAAAAGATAACACCAAATCACCATACCACCCAAGAAAATCACAGTTAAAACAAGAAACACAATTAAAATGAAAAAAGAAAAAACTCGAAATCATCAGATTCTAACAAAATAATTGAGAAAACAACAAGACGATGGCTAAGGGTGTTGACATGAATATAGCATAGACACAAGTATATCAGATTAAACAATATCTCATCCCAAAATGAAAAAACTTATGAACCATAAAATCCAATATCCTTCAAAATACGTAAGCTCCTAAAACATACGTACGAAGATCATCTCTTTTTAAAATCATACTTTTTGCGCTTGTAGAATAGATTCGTTTTCGCACTCCCGAGATTGACAATCTTCGGGCACCCATCCCGATCTTTTTCTTGCTGTGTGCACTCCTTGCAATAGTACGCATTAAAAATCCCG
Organism: Phtheirospermum japonicum; assembly: GCA_014905375.1. Lineage (NCBI taxonomy): Eukaryota > Viridiplantae > Streptophyta > Magnoliopsida > Lamiales > Orobanchaceae > Phtheirospermum > Phtheirospermum japonicum. The sequence goes on from BMAC01000020.1 coordinate 1,293,738, forward strand.
ACACCTCCACAGATGACGCATCGACCTTGAAACGATCCGTAGTTGCATTTGTCACAAACTCGAACGAAGGTGCAGGCTCACAGAGACGGCCGATCGCGATTCCAGCCTGCTTTCGAGACATGATCAGATCAGGATGATGCTTGGCCATTGTTCTTCAAATGGGTGATTTCCTACAGGCACGAGTTTAACATAGTTAAATTTTTTTATTGTAAATAGACTATAAAAAACAACTTGGTGATTTCTTGGTATGTAATTGATTTTTCCTTCCATTAATATCTTGATTTTTTGGGAAAAAAGGGCCAAATTATGTGCTATTTTAGGAGATTGTGAGTAATTATATATAAGTCCTTCTTCATTAATATAAATATATTAATTATATAATTAATGAGGATGATCTTGGTCATAAAAAATTTTTTTTAATCTTGTTGATCATATGGGTTCCAAGTTTCCACACAGGGGATTGGTATATATATATGATTGGGTTCAAATGAAAACCCTGTCATTATATGTGAACCTAGGGACTAAATTTGACAGTAGATCTAATCATTTGTGTGGACCAGATTTTTTCTATTTTTGTAAATTCATTAAATTATTAATATGGAAGGATAAGGGGTTTTATGTAATTTTACAAAGGCTCTTAATCATATTAATGCCAAACCAATTCTGCCATCAAACCCGTCTCTACCCATCTATTCCCCAAACCCCCATATCTTCCACAAATCACAACCCTAGAAACCAGAAATCCCAAACTCGGCCAGGCAGTTCACCCCCTCCCCCGCACACTCCTCGATTCCTCCGATTACTGCCACCGTTCCCCTCTCCCACGCCCGCTCCTCCTATCCAGTGCTTCCACCTCCGCGTCTGATTCCCGATACATCATCACGGATGGCTGGACTTACAGATCGCCGTATATCAACAGATTATGGTTTCGGCGGCGGTGATGGTGAATCGGTGGTTTTTTGGGTTACCCACACTCCGTGCTTGGCGGGTTTCAGGGTCTGATGAAGGGCATAGCTCGGCGGCTGCGCGAAAGGGGGTCACGGCCTTTACCTTCGATACGCGGGGCGTCGGCAAGTCAACGGGCTGGGCCTCACTCACAGGCTTCGTGGAGGTTGACGACGTCGTTTTGGTTTAAATAGCACTGCCAAGAGGTTGCCGCCGGCCAAGCTCCGTTGCTGTTCCTTCAAGCGCAGGTCATCGTCGGCTCTTACAAAGACGTGGCTGGTCGACGAGACGATGAAGCCTTCGATTTTGTGCAGGTGTTTTTAATGGTGGTAGGCGGCCGATTTTTGTGAAGAAGAAAGCTAACAAAGGCCTAGGTTTATCTTTGGGCCATTGATGCTGGGCCTAATTTATATTCAAAGGGCCTGGTTTGAGAAAGGCCTTGTGGGCTTAAAATTTTAATTAAAGGTTAAGTTGTGATAGGCCAAGTTTAAAGTTTTAATTGGGTGGTGGTGATTTGGATTGTTGGGGTTGATTCGGACGTCTGCGGTGGTTGATTCAGACGGTTGTTGTTGGTTGTAAGATTGGTGGTTGGGGGTTTAGAGCCCTGGTTTGCCGGCTGTCTCTCGGTGGCTCTGGATTTTTGTCGAACACGGTTCGACGGGGGTTTGTTGGGTCGGATTTTGGACGGCTTAAATCATAAAATTCTCGCCAATCGAAAAAAGTAGTGACAGTGTAGTAAAAAAGCGTTGCAATAATATTAAAAAAGTATTGCCACGTTATTATAAAAGAACTAAAATATAGTAAAAATCCAAATTCTTAGTCGTAAATAACGGTGCTTTTTTATACAGTACTGTAGTGCTAAAATTAATCACATGCAATGCTTTAATATTCAGGTTTTTAAATTTAATTACATTTATTTATTTTTATATTTTTAAACATGCAATATGTATCTTAAATCGTAAATCTTGAGAATGTGATTAATTTGATATATATTTTATTTAAAATGAATAAAAATTGAGAAAGTTATGGTTTGTTGAATATTTGTATTTTATTTTAAATTTTGAGTTTGCCTACGTTATAAACGAAATTTGTGATGCTTTTTTGTATACAGTCGTAGTGCTTTTCTTTTCTTTATCTGTACTTTCTAAAGAGCAATGCAGTGCTATTTCGAAATGTTGATATATGTCCAAAATACCCTTTTCATTAAATTAATGCAATATTTTATATAATTACCCTGCTGACATGTCATGTTTTCAACCATTAAGATTATCTAATCTAATGGTCAAGATAAGTCCCTAGGTTTACATATATTGACAGGGTTTTATTTGAACCCAACCCTATATATATATATATATATGAACGATTTATTATTCTATGTATATTATATATATAAAATAAAGATAAATAACTAGACGACAATTCGTATAAATAAAAATAGAACGAAAAAAAATAAATAATAGCTGAAATTCACGAGTGTTTTTGTTAGCTACCAAACAATCAATCCAATATGCGAGAAAAAACCGTTGGTGAAATTTGGTTATCCCGCTTGTTGCTCTTCTCCATGCCTTCACTTTTTCTCTCTCATGCACACGCGCCCACTGCAAACTCTCAAACCTCTCCTTCACTTTTCCCTTTTCTTCGATTTCTTCCTGTATTCATCCGATCTAATTCCTGCGTAATCTTCAAATAACTGGCTGAATGCGAGGATGAATGATTCTGAAATCCGGCCGGGCACAATATGCTACGAGCAGGAGCAACAAATTCGGTGGACCAAAGGATTTTTCTTCGGCGAGAGCCCTTTCTCCGCCTCCACTCCGCTTCTACTCTGCCAGGCCTCACTTTGCGCTCTATTCACCGCCATCTTGAACCGGTTCCTATCGCCCCTCGGCCAGAGTGTTTTCGTTTCCCAGATACTTGTACGTTCCAATGTGTGTTTGTGTGGGTATTTGATCGCCAATTTTTGTTTCTTTTGTTTGGGGAGGTGAATTTATGCTGGAAGAAATTGTGTTTTTTTTTTTGGTTATTACTGGAATGTGTAGTAAACGAAATTAGGGTTGATGGGTTTGTGCGATTGAAGTTATCACACACTTGGACGGTGTTTGTGAAAATCGCCTCAATGAGTGAAATAATATAATAGGAAAAGCTATGATTAAGTAATTGCACCTTTGTGTTTGTGAAAATGTCTCAATGACTGAAAAAAATTAAAAAGCTATGATTCAGTATACGTGTTTGTGAAAATATCTTAATGAGTGAAAAAATAGAGTAAGATAAGCTATGGTTTAGTAATTGCACAAACGTGTTTGTGAAAATGTTCCAGTGAAAAAATACAGAAAGAAAAGCTACGATTAAGTTATTGCTGCACGAATGTGTTTGTATAATTATGTGTTTTTATACATTCCAATGTTCTTGATGTTTAAAATAACCAGGCTGGAGTAATACTGGGACCCTCAGTTCTCGGAAGCAACCCAGATATCCGAGACTTACTTTTTCCCGTGTCAAGCTTTTACATAGTGGACACATTCGCGTACTTCGGCGTAATGTTTTTTCTATTCATCGTCGGCGTGAAAACCGATTTAAGCCTTATACAAAAATCCGGAAAAAAAGCCGTGGCAATAGGGTTCAGCACCTTCGCAATGCCTTTGTTACTCAACTCCATTATCGGGAAACTCATAACAAACTCGGTCCCCATGGAACCAAGGCTTCACAGATCACTAATATGGGTCGCGTCGTTCCAAGCCGTGAGCTCGTTCCACGCCATCGTTTGTCTATTGGCCGATCTAAAGCTAATGAGCTCAGACGTGGGAAGGCTAGCTATATCCTCGTCCATGATAAGCGGCCTCTGTAGTTTGTTCTGGACACTCATCGTCTTCACGGGGAAGCAAACCGTACATATTAAAGAGCACACGTTTCTGTTAATGATTCTATTTCTATGCTTCATGATACTTTTCGCCGTGTGTATATTCCGTCCGATAGTCCGGTGGATGATTAAGAAAAGCAACGCGAAATCGGTGAAAGAGAGCCACGTGTTGGCCATCTTCATCTCAGTGCTGGGGTCCGCGATGTATGGCGAGTATTTCGGGCAGCATTTTATATTCGGGCCAATAATCTTGGGCATGGTGATACCCGATGGGCCTCCTTTGGGCTCGGCGCTGGTTAATAAACTCGATCTGTTTATCACCTCCATCATTTTGCCCATCTTTTTTGTTGTTAGTGCCGCGAGGATAGATTTCACGTCGATATCGCTGAGGAGCTTTGTCATAGTCGAGTGTCTCGCGTTTTTCGCGTTGTTATGGAAAATAGCTGGAGTTATGTTACCTTTGATGTTTTGGAAGGTGCCGATGAGCGATGCGATCTACCTTGGGATAATATTGAGCAACCAAGGCATCATGGAGGTTCTGATGTTGGAACGAGCAAAATCTATAGAGGTAAAGTCTATTTAATTGCCATTTGATAATAGGATTATTTAAAAAATAAATAAATAAAATTACCTAACCTATTGCTACATTTGCAATTTAAACCAAACATTTTAATTTTTGCAATGTCAAGCTCAATCTTTTTTTTTTTGCAAACTGATCCTCTGGGTCAAATAACGGTAATATTTTTTTGTGTGTGAGCGCCACAACAATTTTTATAAATTAAAAATAATGATAAATGTTGTTTCATATGTAGCGCTTTGACAACAAAATATTACCAAATTTTGGCCAATGGGTTCAATTCGCAAAAAAAATATTAGGTTGAGTCTGGCATTGCAAAAACTAAAAGGTTTGGTATTAAATTGTAAAAATTGCAATAGGTTACATAATTTTTTGTAAATAACCCTTGATAATAAGCTTCATTGTATGGCTTTTCTTGTCCTTCTAAACTATTTACTGATATCCGTTGCTGCAGCTAATCGACAAAGAATCATACAGTATCATGGTTCTCTCGATTTCTATATTCACCGGGATCCTAGCCCCGATCGTGAAATTTTCATACAAGCCATCCAAGAAATATGTCGCTGGCGAGTGGGCGACGATCCAACATGCCGATCCCAACACGGAGCTCCGAGTGCTCGCGTGCTTGCACTACCCGGAACACACACCCTCCATAATCAATCTCTTTGAAGCCTCCTACCCCCACCCCCAAGCCCCCATCTGCTTCTATGTCGTTCACCTCGTCGAGCTCGCCGGACGGAGCGCGCCCGCCCTTGTGGCCCACCACCCTGGGCTGCGCAACCCGTCCCACTCCAACGAGTCAGACCACATCATCAACGCCCTCCGTTTCTTCGAGCTCGAGAACCGGGGCCACGCCACCGTCTACCCCTTCACGTCCATCTCGCCCTACGCGTCCATGCACCACGACGTGTGCTCCCTAGCAGCCGAGCGGCGGGCCTCCCTCGTGATCGCGCTCTTCCACGAGCACCCAGTGATCCACGCCACTGACGTGAATGCCAGCGCGATACGGGCCGTCAACCAGAACATCATCAAGGAGTCGCCGTGCTCGGTCGGGATCCTGATCGACCGGGGCTCCATGATTTGCAGCGCGACGAGCATGCTTCAAGCAGAGCTCTACCGGGTCGGGGTGTTATTCTTGGGCGGGCCCGACGATAGGGAGGCGCTGTCGTACGCGCGCCGCATGGCAAAGCACCCGAACGTGCACCTCACGCTCGTGCGGTTCGTGGAGGACAACACGGGGTCCGCGTACTCGTATGAGGTTGAGCTGGATCTGGATCTGATTAGCAGGTTCAGGGACGTGGAGCAGATGCAGAACAGGCGGTGTTTCTATCAGGAGGAGATGGTTACGGATAGCGTCGGGGTTATAAGCGTCGTGAGGAGCATGCAGAGTTGTTTTGATTTGATTCTGGTGGGGATGCGGCACGAGGACGACTCGCCGTTGTTGGCGGGGCTTTTGGATTGGAACGAGTTCCCGGAGCTTGGGATTGTGGGGGATATGCTTTACTCGTTGGATGCAGAGTGCAAGGCGTCTTTGTTGGTGGTGCAACAAGCGTTGTCAGGTGAGGAGTATTTGGATGATCCCAGAGGTTTGAGTGTTAGACAAGGTTCGTCCGCGGTGATAGAAATGACTCTGAATGACTCTAGAGCTGGGAGTGTTAGACAAGGTTCATCGGGAGTGATGGGAGTGCCTTCGAATGACAGTAGAGTATGGCCTCAAGTAGTTTAGTCTACATATGTATGTAATTTTGGGGAGTAAAGTAGATTTTTTTTTATCTGATAAGATTGTAGGTGTAAATATTTCTTTTGAGATTTTGGGTTATACTATAGCAACAACAACAAAAAAATCTCAGATATCGTTGCCGGTCAGATCATGCCGTTGGCATTTTCATTTATTTCGGTTTATATGTTGGGAAACTGAGGTAAAAATGGCATACGAAGATTAATTCAGTTACATAAATATTAGTATGTGAATAAGAAAACTGTCTGTGCGTATAATATGCAGAGAGGATATTTGATTCATTTTATTCTAGGGCAAACACCTCCGAAACTTGAATAAATAATACTTTAGGAAATGACTACGTTGTCGTAAAAAATATCATGCATCTCACCCATTGCATATACATTCATTTTTTTATCAATATTTGTAATCAACCTTTGATCCAATGGTTGTGATTAAGTGAATCTTTCACAGTACCGTAAAAGTTCTCAATACTTTAATAGTTGAAACTTAAAAAAAGTCAACGGTGTTGAATAAATGACTAGGATTAAAGTTTTGCTACCTTTTATCACTTGACTACCTGAGCAAACATTACACAAAGGTTGTTTTGCAAAACCGAATGGGATAAGACTATTTTATCCAAACTAGTTGGATAGTACTGTTCGACTAATTTAATTTTGTGTTTGTTTTACTGGATTGTATCTGTGATTAGGATAAGATTATTTTTCAGTCCAACATTTGTGTCGTATGATTGTTCGGGATATAAATGGTCCAAATACGAAAATACCCTCGGCTGCTGAAGCTGCACAGTATATTTGAATGATTTCGTTGCCAGAGAAGAAATCGATCTGCCCACATACAAAAATTGAATTCTCCTCACTGATCTAGCTCCCACACACAAAAATTGAAGAGGACGACAATGATTTTTCCTGTTTGGGGAACTAGGATTTAGGCAATAGGTATGTAGATTAAACTAAAATTTCACCTTTTCCCATTGATTAGGTTTTCCAATTTACGAGGGGTTGAAGACACCTTCACACTTTGGTTTCAAACTATTAATGCTCAATCGTTATAATTTTGTATAGTACCGTCTCTCCTGATTAATTTTTAGATGATGTTTTGCATTTGGTATCATCTCGCCCATATCACTTGAATTAGTATGTTTTCTCGGTTTAAATATGTAGACAGAGTGTGTTGTTGGGTTATTCACTCTGGTAATCAAATACAACAATTATTTACGCTAATGTACTATGTGAATTGGTCACAAATTTTTTGGCTAATTAACTAAGATTGGATATACAAAATTGCGTAGGCAGTTTTATGATAGTTGTTGTCAATGTGAATTTGTTAAGTCCTGCTTACATAAAATTGTCTAGGAAAGTCATGATACTGAATTTCACCTACAGGCTTCGGCGAGCTAGAGGTCTTGGACTCTTCGTGCTTGTTTTCTTCTTGTTTGTGCATGCATCGTTCTACTTTTCCTTCACGTCCTTGCTGCATTTTAAAAGTTGTGTTCAATGTCGTCCTTCTTCTTGTCTTAGAAAAAAAATCCTAAACTTGGTAAACAAATAAAATAAGTCCTAAACATTATATAAGAAACTAAATAGAATTCTAAACACAATTTAGGAAACAAATTTAGAATCCTAATTTATTTTGAAGCCAAGAAAGGCAAACAACTAAAAAGGGTAAATAAGAAATTATTGTCAAGAATAAGATTCTCAACAATTATTATCCACTTTTAGATATAATTTGACATCTACAATAAAAGTAAATGATTTTTAATCATACAACAAATAAAGATTCATACTATTCAAAACATTCTAAATAACTAAAATTCTGATTACCAAAATTTAAAATATCAAAGAATCATAGTTCAACAGGCCCTTAAGTTAGGAAATCTTAAGTTCAAATTCTACATCTACACTATACTGCTTAAGTCGATTGCATTAACTTGTCTAGTCCAATTGACCTAATTGACATTTAAAACTAGGGCAACACTCTTGTTAGGCCGCACTGACGGATCATCCATTAGACCAAAATTTTATATCGTTATATTATTATACAAAAACAAATACATTATAATAAAAAAATCAATACATTATAATACAAAAATCAATACATCATAACACGGGTAAGATATTTATGAAAAATCAATACTTTTGAATAAAAAAACCAATACATCATAAATTAAATACCAATACATTATAATATCGGATCAAATGGCCTAATGGGTTATAACCCGTCAATCTAACCTAACGCAAGTCTTTGCCTAAAATTTTTACTTAATACACACACCGAAAGTAGCAATTCATTTCATAAATTATGGATAAGGCCATAATGGTATTACAATCATAATTATTTTATCAAATTGTTGGCTTTTTACTTGGTTTGCATTAGAGTTTTTTTTTTTTTTTTTTAATGCGAAATATATATTAAAAAAGAAAAAAAAAATTATGGGGGGGTCGAGTCCCCTGTACGACCAAAAGACATCAAATGAGATAAATGAGATAAGTTTAGGGGGATCATATTCTAAAAAAGTCTTCATTTGACATTCTTCTGGATGCTAGAGAGCGTTTCTTGACGATGGTTTTGGTGGCATTAGAGTTTTTCAAACTAACAATGTTAAAAGCAAAAAATCTTAATAATGGAAAAAAAAATTATGTGACATTAAACACTGCGCTTAATAATTTTTATATTTAGTTTAAATATTATTATTCAATTTTGTTATTTTTTATTTTTGCTAAAAATAAAAAATAATTAGCTACATAAATAACATAAATACATTGGAGAACTTTTTTGTAAAATATTAATTTTTTTTACTACATAAACTCAAATAACATTATTACATCTGAAATATTCTTATTGGCATGTCGTCTCACACATGCTTCGTGATACAACTATCCTCACAACCAATTATTAATATTATTACTACTAGTTTAACGTTATGTGTTACACGAGATTATCAAAAATAAATCTTCAATGGAATATCAAAAATAAATTTTAAACACAAAAATTATTTGTGATAATTATGGTGTTTTATATTTAAAAATCATGAGTAATCCTTAAAATTTCAAACGGTGTTGTATTCTCAACGCATGTCTTTTCTAATTACTATTTATTATTATTATTATTATTATTATTAAATAATTTTATATTTTAATGCTTAAACTGAATTCGTTAATAATTTTACTTACATACTTAGATTAATCCTAAAGGTATCATATTATCAACTTGTGTCTTGTAACGATGTCTAATCACAATTTATTAATTATTTTAAAAAACATACCGTAATGTTTAGATTAAATTCGTTAATAATATTTCGTAAATAACCCATAATTTATGTATTTTAAATATCTCAAAGTTTAAAACTAATACTTATTTAAAATTTTATTATAAATACAATTATTTATATTATTTTTCATAATTGAATTTTTTTTAATTAAGATTATCTTATATGCAATTTATTTTTAATTAAAATAATTAATTTGAATTTTATTATTATTATTATTATTGTTATTATTATATGACTTATTTTATATTTTTATATTAGGAGAATAAAAGAGAAATATTGACTTGGACAAAAATATAATATGAGAAAGATGTTAAATTAGGAAAAATATAATAAAAGAAAATAAATTAGCCAAAATATAATAAAATAAAACTATTAAATAATGTAAGTATTAGGCTCAAACAACATATAAGCAAACGAAGTATCATAATCTTTATTTGTAGAAAAAATGTTGAAAGTAGACATATATGTTATGATGATTTTGTATTAGTATACAAGGGATTGTTATTGTTATTATTATTATTATTATTATTATTATTCATTTACATAAGTTTGTAATTGGTTTACGAAAAAAGTCATGAAGCACAATTTTGTGGGAAGTTTTACAGTGCTCCCCACTTTACTGTACTCATGCATTTTTAACCGTAAGATCATTTCAGTTTTTATTAGGGGTGAGCAGAAATACTGGGTACCCGGTCCCGGACCCAGAACTGCTTAGGACCCGCCGGGTCCAGTCCCGGAACCGGACCCATTGGTACCGGTTCTGGTTCCAGATTCTTGGAACCGATTCTAACCGGTTCCGGTTCTGGGTCCATACTTTCGAGATCCGGTACCCGCTGGGTACCCGGTGGGACAGGTTCCGGGACTGGGTACCCGCTGGTACCGGTTCTTAAATTGGGTACCCGGTACCAAATCTTTAATATTTAATATATTTAAATGTATTTTGAGGATTTTCTATGTATTTTGTTATTATGAATAAGTTTGAAGACTTTATACTGATGAATGTTGTGAATTTGTTATTATATTATGTATTTGTAGATTTATTTTCATGAAGTTTGGTATTGTAATATTATATAATTGATGTAGTAGGAAACTAAAATCTTTTCTATATTGTACACTTACTTTTGGTAAATAAGAGGAAGCTAATGCTAATGTATTGTGCACTTTATTTTAGATAATACCACAATATAGTAGGGTGTTAATGACATGTAGTATACATAGTTTAGCAAATTTATTATTATAAATTTAAAAAAAAAAACTCAAATAAAGACCGGGTACCCGGTTTCGGAACCGGTACCCACCGGGTCCGAGACCGGTTCCAAAAACTTTGGACCCGGCTAGTACCGGTTCCGGGACCGGTTCTTTTTTCTTGGACCCGGTTCCAACCGGTTCCAAGAAAAATGGTCGGGTACCCGGTTCCGCTCACCCCTAGTTTTTATTAGGGGTGAGCAAAAATATAGGGTACCCGGTCCCGGACCCGGAACTGCTTAGGACCCGGCGGGTCCAGTCCCGGAACCGGACCCGTTGGTACCGGTTCTGGTTCCAGATTCTTGGAACCGGTTGTAACCGGTTCCGGTTCTGGGTCCATACTTTCGAGACCCGGTACCCACTGGGTACCCGGTGGGACCGGTTCCGGGACTGGGTACCCGCTGGTACCGGTTCCTAAACAGGGTACCCGGTACCAAATCTTTAATATTTAATATATTTAAGTGTATTTTGAGGATTTTCTATATATTTTGTTGATTCTTTGATCTCTTATTATGAATAAGTTTGAAAACTTTATATTAATGAATGTTGTGAACTTATTATTATATTATGTATTTGTAGATTTATTTTCATAAATTTGGTATTGTAATATTATATAATTGATGTAGTAGGAAACTAAATTTTTTTCTATATTGTACACTTACTTTTGGTAAATAGGAGGAAGCAAATACTAATGTATTGTGCACTTTATTTTGGACAATACCACAATATAGTAGGGTGTTAATGGCATGTAGTATACGAAATTTAGCAAATTTATTATTATAAACTTAAAAAAAGAAAAAACTCAAATAAAGACCGGGTACCCGGTTCGGAACCGGTACCCACCGGGTCCGGGACCGGTTCCAAAAACTTTGGACCCGGCTAGACCGGTTCCGGGACCGGTTCTTTTTTTGGGGACCCGGTTCCAACCGGTTCCGGTTCCGGTTCCAAGGAAAAATGGCCGGGTACCCGGTTCCGCTCACCCCTAGTTTTTATGTAGTGGAATGATCTAATGACTTAAAATGCACTGGTATAAGTGGGTGGCACTGTAGAATTTTTCCAGCTTTGTATATATGAATTAGAAAAAAAAAATGATACTTCCTCCATCCCACAAAGATAGTACTATTTCATTTTCGCCCCGTCCCACAAAGATAGCCCATTTTACCATATTTAACATATTATTAATTTTTCATTGCCACACATACACTTAATTAATATTCTTGAAATACTAGTTTTCTACCTCGTAAATTGAAAAATGGTGATTATAATGCAAAATCTTATTATTCCAATAACAAATATACTAATTCCAACACTGATTTTTATGAGTATTAATTGATATTAATAAATTCAAGAAGGGTATAATTGAAAAATACTACTTAAATTATTTACTTAACTATATAAATTACTAATTTTTAATTTGTGTGAAACTAACTCTAAAACCATCAAATTGGTAAGGAGGGAGTAGTTAACTAACTACTGGTACTTAAATAATTGAATTAAATGGCGAAACTACTGATATCAACCTTCCTTGTATTCAATATTTATTTTACTGTAATTTTATTTTGTAATCTCAATAAATAAATTAAATGTCAATTATTTGTATGAAATCAACACATAAACTCTCACACTATGAGGACCAAATTAAATTGCTTCACAAAAGATGATTGAAGTACGATAAAATATAATTACATATATATTCACAAAAATTGTTCAAATGTTAAAAAAAAAAAAAAAAAGGAAACAAAATACATTGGTCTCACACTGGGGAGGCCAATCCAGTGGTTTTATGGGAGACATACTCGAATTAAATATTTTCTGAGTATTATAAATTTTGAAGCTTCAACTTCCACCACAATTCAACGTATTGTGTAATTGTGCTGCATATAGTTGTGGATACTGAATGATTGCTTAATTATGGCCGCCAGCTAAACCCACCATCGTTTTCCCGCGGAATAAGGGGAAAAACTATTTCAATTAGGTGTACCTGATTATGTTGTAGCTTTGGATCCAAAGTCAATAAAATTTAAGAATTCAGAAAAACTATAAAAGAATTTTTTAAAAAACCTACGATAATTATCGCTTCTCACTAGCCCACGTGTGGGGTGAGAACTGAGACTTCATGTAATAAACAAACCTTTTCATGAGCATTGTATCTTTAGATTTTGAAGTTTATTGAGAAAATAAAGGTGAAGTCCGTGAATTCGGAGGGGAAATAAAGGAAGTGAAGGATATATTTGTATTATTCAATGTGAAAGTTTTTTTTTTTTTATAATTATGTATCTTCAGAAAGTAGCACTTATTATATCAAATTATCCTGTGTATTAGTTCATTGTTTAATGAAATCAAAGTAGAAAAAAGGAGATAGAATTGCAGGAAGATAATATATTTATACAATTTTCGACTTTCAAGAAGTTTAAAGTAACTTTCTTTTTTTGGTCAAAATAAAGTACATCTCTTTTTTTTTTCTTTTTTTTTTTTTTTAATTTTATTTTCCATATGTACATAAGTAAATTAGCAGGAAATATTCACATAATTATACTTTTTTCAGAAAAATAAATAAATAATAAAATTCATCATCTGCAATATCGGACGTGCAGGGTGGGAAACCCATCAAATGAAACACA
>BMAC01000020.1:1307016-1337465 GCA_014905375.1 Phtheirospermum japonicum
TTTTTCGCGTACGAAGTGAATATCCATCTCAATGTGCTTTGTGCGTTCATGTTGAACTGGATTTTCTGTGAGATAGATCGCATTGATAGTTTAATTATAAGTTCTTATATTTTGTATCTATATGATTTTATTAATATTTTTAATTTTATTTTCCATATGTACATAAGTAAATTAGCAGGAAATATCACATAATTATACTTTTTCAGAAAAATAAATAAATAATAAATTCATCATCTGCAATATCGACGTGCAGGTGGAAACCCATCAATGAAACACAAAAAAAGAAATAATAATAAATAAATAAATAAAAAGCTAAAATTGAGAATTAACTATTCACAATTTAAAAGGGGATGGGAAAAAAAATGCGCTTGCCCCATGAAAATTAAAGAGAGGAAATAAAAAAGGAAAAATAATATTTGGGGTTTGAATAAAATATTGGCAGCTGGTTAAACTTGTCACAAATCCTCAGAAATGCTCTCTAGATGCGGCCGCCAATCTTCCACCGTCACTTTCCGGCGGCGACGCTTTTTCTCCGCCTCCGCCGTCGTGGAAACAATAATCTGCTGCTGCTTCGAAGTGCTCTTCTTTTTGGTCTTGCTCTTCTCTTGAGCAGGCAACGACGAGTCGGGTATCAAGAAGTAAATGGAGCCCCGTTTGAGTTCGGATCCGGGCGACAGGATCAAGATCCGCCGGGCGACGCCAGCGCCTTGGGAGCACGGTTTCGTCAGGACATGATTCGGGTAGTTCTTCAGGGCCTCGCCCGCGGTGACCCGGCCCGTTAGTTCTTCTACGTGCCCGTTTAAGTGCACGATCCGGATCAAGTCTAGAGCACCGCATGGGAGAACACATGCCAAACAACACCTTAGGCTGTTCCCCATGAATTTAACCAATCCTCCGAAAACAGGATTGATATATATTATTTTTTGAGATGGATTAATTTGACACTCTCTCTCAATCCCTCTTAAATGTCACTGTAGCGTCGAAGAGTTTGGATGTAAATGTATGTGGGAGTTTATATAGGAACTCGAAACCGTACTCAATGGACTTCTTCCTTTTTTTCCGATGCACGTACTAAGTGGACTTAATAATTGATTTGATTTGATTTATTTATTTATTTATGGGAAAGCTTAATAATTGATTTTGTGCAATGATTGATATATGCATTTGAATAGTACGGAAAAGGTTAAATGGCTTGATTATCCTTAATCTCATGAATTCTGAAGTGCTTTGTGGGCTACAAACCAATGTCACGATCTAACTTGACAAGTATTGATTTACGAGGTTGTTGGATCCGAATACGGGTGCCACCGAGTTTCATTGTATGGTCAGAGGGTCCTTTGTTGGGGTTTACTGTTTTCACTAATCAACTCGTATCATGTCAGATTGTGTTATAAATTTATAACACTTACATGAACGTTATGAGTTTCATGTCTTAATATTGTCCGTAAGAATCCAATCTTGGTGTCCTTATTCATAGTACAAAGTAAGCTATATATACAATCATATGTGAGCTAAATATGGAAAACAAATATATACTTTACCTAATCTAAATATAGACAAATATACGATATGTTAATACACCCCCGCAGTCGAAGCGGGAGGCTCACGTACGCTAAGACTGTCCCTAAATTCTTGAAATAGTATGCACGGAAGCCCTTTAGTGAAGATGTCTGCTATCTGATAGCGAGACGGGACATGGAGAACTCGTACTTGGCCACGAGCAATTTTTTCGCGTACGAAGTGAATATCCATCTCAATGTGCTTTGTGCGTTCATGTTGAACTGGATTTTCTGTGAGATAGATCGCACTGATATTATCACAGTATACAAGAGTTGCTTTGTTGATGGGAACATGAAGTTCCAACATTAAATTACGCAACCAGCAAGTTTCAGCGACGACATTAGCCACCCCTCGATATTCAGCCTCAGCACTAGATCTTGATAGAGTGGGTTGGCGTTTAGAAGACCAAGAAATTAGGTTGTTTCCGAGAAAAACACAGTAGCCTGATGTAGAACGTCGTGTGTCAGGACAACCCCCCCCCAATCAGCATCGGTATAAGACACAAGACTAGTAATCGGTGACTTGTATAGATAAAGACCATGCGACAAAGTACCGTTAACGTACCGAATGATGCACTTAAGAGCAGCCATGTGAGTTTCTTTAGGGTCATGCATATGAAGACAAACTTGTTGAARCGCATATGAAATATCTGGCCGAGTGAATGTGAGGTACTGCAAAGCACCYGCTAAGCTGCGGTAGAGAGTAGGGTCASCAAATGGTTTGTCAGATGTGTTGCTGAGTTTAGCTTGAGTGTCAACAGGTGTGATACACGGTTTGCACGAGCCCATACCTGCTCGCTCTACAATTTCTTCGGCGTATTTTCGTTGAGTAAGAACAAGACCCTTGCTGCAACGGGTTACCGCGATTCCCAACAAATAACTGAGAGGGCCCAAGTCTGTCATTGCAAACTCCGAAGCGAGAGATTTCATAATATTAAGGCGCAAGGAGTCTGATGACGTGGTGAGTATGATGTCATCCACATATAGCAGAAGGTAAGATGTGTCATGCCCTTGGCGATAGACAAATAATGAATGGTCAGATTTGCTATGTGTGAAACCAAGTGTACGAACAAAGTCATCAAATCGCTGATACCAGGCACGAGGAGCTTGCTTGAGACCATAGAGGGATTTTTTTAGCAAGCATACATAATCAGGATGTTTGTCGTTGCGAAAACCCAGAGGCTGATGCATGTAAACAGTTTCAAGAAGCTCACCATGAAGGAAAGCGTTCTTGACATCAAGTTGGTGAATGGACCAAGAATTGGATAATGCGATGCTGAATACTGAGCGAATCGTGGCTGGTTGAGACCTGCCATCACCTACAAGACGAGCTTTGTACCGCTGAAAAGTTCCATCAGAATTAGTTTTATGGCGGAAAATCCACATAGAACGTATAATATTGACACTACTAGGTCATGGAACTAACTCCCACGTCTTATTTTGAATAAGAGCATTAAACTCATTTACCATGGCGGCTTTCCAATTCGGGTCGGACAAGGAGATTTTGGGATTCTTTGGAACCGGTGAGGGTTTAACAGTGGATGAGAGATTGAAAAGCTTCTTAGGGCACACTATTCCCCTCATGCCGCGAGTGGTCATCGTTCTAGGAGGGTGGTTGTTTGGCATTTGGACTGGGTGTGGGGGAGATGGCGATTGGTTTGAAGAACTTGAGGAGGAGCTTTGTGGGCTTTGAGGAGAGATAGGTGGGTATGGTGGTGTTGAAGGAACCGTTTGAATCGGTGTAGCTGGTGGTGAATCCATGTGGGGCAGATGAGGAACTGGAGTTGCGGGAGTTGGTGGTTCCAGGGAAAGAGAGTCAGCATGTTGATGGATAGGAAGTATGTTAGATGGTTGAACTGGTGTAGGCATGTGAGTTTGCTGTATCGGGAACATAGTGTTGGGATGAGAATGTAGTGGGCTATCAAGGAAAGAGTAGTTCGCTGGAGAGGATTCAATTTTGTTTGAAAAGGGAAAAGTAGTCTCATCAAAAATTACGTGACGGGAGATGATAATTTTTCGGGTCGTTGTGTCGTAACATTTGTATCCCCTGTGGTTAGGAGGGTATCCAAGGAAAACGCACGGGGTAGAGCGTGCTTGCAGTTTATTAATTTGGGTAGAAGAATAAAGAGGGTAACACAAACAACCAAAAACTTTGATGTGCTGATAAGAGGGGTTGCGTTTGTATAAGAGATGTGTAGGTGAGACATTCTTGAGGAGTCGACTAGGCAGGATGTTGTGTAGGTAGGTCGCCATTTGAAGGGCGTGTTGCCAGAAAGAGGGTGGCATTGAAGAGTGGGAAAGAAGTGTATGTATTATATTGTTGATGGCCTGAATTTTGCGCTTAGCTTTGCCATTTGGGGGGGAAGTGTGAGGGCAAGAGAATCGGAAAATGAGGTCATTGGTTTGACAAAAATTTTGAAAAATATTATTGTTGTACTCTTTTCCGTTATCACATTGAAAACTTTTGATTTGTGTCGCGAATTGTGTTTTAATGAGAGCATTAAGAGATGAAAATACAGAATAGACTTGAGATTTATGACCGAGAGGAAAGGTCCATAGGAAATTAGTAAAGTCATCAAGAAATAACACATAATATTTGTGTCCAGAAGTACTAAGAATAGGTGACGTCCATATATCGCTATGTATAATATCAAAGGGAGAGAGAGTGGACGATAAAGAAGGGGAAAAGGGTAATTTTATATGTTTCCCAAAAATGCAAGATTGACAAATAACAGAATTTGATGGAAGTTTACAATTAATCGACTTGTCTCTATTTAAAACTTGTAAAACATCTTTTCCGGGATGACCTAGTCTATCATGCCATAGTCGAGGAGAGATAGCCTCAAAAGTGGAAGGGGATGAGATATTTTGTTGAAAAGGCGTGATCGGATAGAGGTCTCCAGAACTATCACATCGCATTATATTCATTCCCGTCGTAAAATCCTTCACAGAGAAACCAAGAGGGTCAAACTCAATGGATACGTTATTATCAGTAGTGAGACGGCGCACAGAAACAAGATTTTTTATGAGGCGAGGGGCATGGAGTACATTATTTAGTTTGAGTGGGGGGTGGGGTTTGTCCAAGATTTTATGTCCATAACCACGAATTGGAATTTCCTGTCCACTACCAACGATGATATTTTTAATTATGCTCAAATTAAAATAAGGTGAGAGTGTACCGTTCGAGGCCGACATGTGAGAGGTGGCTCGCGTGTCCATGTACCAGTTTTCATCAGCTGTACGGACTGCCTTGCTTTCACGCCCCCTCAGTTCGAGTATGGATTTAGACATAACATTTTAGTTTATTTGTATTCAACTACTTATTTCTTATGATTACACTTCAACTAACTTGTTAGAGTTCAGATGAGTTAGTTGAAGTGTAATCATAAGATATGATTATATAAAGAAACCTAGAGAACTAGAAACAACAACCACTGCTAATCATAACAAGTCCAACAAAAGAACCAATATACCCATGTTTCTATATCACCACAGCTTTTCAACACCAAAAAATTCAGGGAGAAATTCATGAAATATTTATGATCATATTTTCAATCGTGTGTCAAATACTAGATTTTTTACTAAATTTAATTTTTTATATTTATGAATCTCTAATTAATAATGAGATTAACTATCCGTTCGATACTCGGTTAACTGATCAAGCGCCAAAAATAGGGCACGATATGATTGTAAAAATGAGTTTAGAGATCGAGGATTTGACTCATGAGAAAATCAGACGATTTTAAGACGATCGAGGAATTGACTGAGGCTAATAAATTTATCAATGAGTTGAAACTGAAAAAATAACTAGAGTCTGATAAGTTAGCTGAAGTGTACAAAGTCGGGTTTGAGAATTTAGTAAACGACGTGCGCAAGCTCACTGCTCACAAAACTATTATTATTTTTAGTTAACTAATTAAATTATTAGTAAACGACGTGCGGAAGCCGTCGGTAAAATTAAATTATTATTATTATTATTTATTTAACTAATTACCAACGGGCTGAAAGTCCGTCGGTAAATTAAAAAAGAATTGAAAACCCGACGGCAGCTTGCAGAGGAGGGTCTTGCACTGTAATTGGCCATGCACGTCAGCTCGTAAGTAAAATTGAAATATATTTTTAAATTTACAGATATGCCCTTTACCTTAACTTACATATTCTAAAACTGGCAGCGTATATTAGCACAACAAAAGCTGCGTTTTTTGCGCATCACCCCATATAAAACTCTTCGTAAAATTAAAATTAAACTGAAATTGATTTGAAACATGTGGATCATGGCCATTGTCCACACATGTATTGACAAAGACACTTTTACTTTTACCCCACACATACAAATTACATTTTCTATTTGGGGGCCTTCCTGCATACTCGGTTCAATTGTGCTTAAATTTTAATATTTTTTAGATGAGAGATAGAGATCGTGGGCGTTCTTCTCTAGGCCCATCTTCGAACCGTACTTCTCTTGGTTCATCATCATCGTCGCATCGTCAGATAGACGATGAAGACGATGATATGATGGACTTATCAGGAGCGACCCCGCCGATCGTTCTAGCCACCTGTCCGAGGCCATTACATCAAGAGGACTCATGCCACCACGTCCTGTCATGATCGAGATCTTTGTCGCCCCCCCGAGGTAAGTAATTTTAATTTAATTTTTGTAAGCAATAAATTCTTTATTTCAATATATTACCCCAATAAACTCTATATTTTACCAGGATACACAGCGACTCATCGGAGCTACCGACTATCCTTCTGAAGATCCACGAGGCTCGTGTACACCCCAATGGGTGGAAGTATCAGTATATTCCCATTCTCATCGTCAGTTGTGGTGGCCTGAGTGTTTGTAATTAAACTAATATTGTTTTCGAAAGTTATTATATGTAATGATTTTTAATAATCAAACTGTCTTGTTTTGTTTTGTTTTGTTTTGTAGAAGCGTTGTTAGTGGGACCCGAGTGTATATTCTGAGGCGATCGTACAGAAGAATTTCTACAGTTCTATGGCCGCGTCGTGGCGCAGCCATTTCAAAGAAGGCATGGAAAAAGGAGGGGAAGGTGGCCACGTGCGTCGGCGAGCAAATCTGGAGGAGATGGCTGGTGGAGTTCGAGAAGCCAGAGAACAAGAAGCAGTCGGAGCAAGCGAGCAGAAACTAGTTGAGTGAGCCCAACGGACCTGTTACTGGGATAGCCAAGCACAGACGAGGGTCTCGCACTGAGATTGGTCATACACGTCGGCTCGTAAGTCATTTTAAATTATGTTTGTAAATTTAACTTGTAAGTAATTAATTATTTCATAATTAAAAAATAATTAAAATATTGTATACAACGCGAGGATTTGGGTAGGGAGCCCAATTCATTCGAGCTTTTCCTAACCATGCACCATAGATGCGACGGCTCTTTCACTGATACTCAATCGCAACAGACCTTTGTAAGTATTTTTTTTAGGTGTAATTAATATAAATATATATCTTTGGTTTCTAATCACTTTAACGGTAAATAATATATCAATCAAAATATTGCAGGATGAGTATCAGAGACGTGTGGAGGAGGCTCGTGCTTCATCACCGGATCCTGCCTCCGTCGACGAGAACACAGTCTATCTACATACTGTCGGAGTGAAGAAGGTTCGGCGGTTTGGCACAGGATGTTTAGGATCTCTTCGAGCTTCAAAGAGTTCTAGAGGCGATACCTCCTCTGTTCCTGATAGCCGTGTCTCACAGCTCCAGACACAGGTGGAGCTTTTGAAGAGACAGGTCGAGGCGAGCGAGCGTGCACATCAGGAGCAACACCAGGCCATGCATGTGGAGCATGCACGTCAGATGCTACAGAACGAGAGGGCTCTCCGTGACCGGGTGATGAGGGAAGTCGCCCCAGTGAAGACATTGCGACGTCGACGATGGTCCTCTGATGCTCCTGCTGCTCTAGTTCCTACTCCTGCTGCTGATGATGATGATGATGATGCGACAGTTTAGTTGATTTAGAAACAAATAATATTTATATTTGGTACTTTGTTTATATTTTATACATTATAGGATAAGATTGTTAATTAATTATATTTTATTTTAATTTTATATTTTTTCTCGGGAAATGCAAATTAGTTTTTGTATTGAATTATTGATATGTGAAATAAAAACAGGAAAATTTTCAATTAAAATAAAAAATAAAATAAAATTCGAAAATGCTGATGGCACAAACCCGTCAGTATTATTCAAATTTGCTGACAATGTTTCTTACCCGTCAGCATTTGCTGAAAGGTTTCGGGTATATGGCGGGGGGATTCGCTGACGGGTCAAACCCGTGAATAAACCGTCAGTAAATGCTGACGGGTTGGTTAATGCCATCACCAAATCATTTACTGATGTCAAAAATACAGACGGGCGGTACCTGTCAGCATCCGTTTGCTGACGGGTTTGCTGATGGGTACCGTCCATCAGCATTTCACTATTTTTTGTAGTGTATCTATTGTTTAAATTCAAATAAGAAAATTATTTAGATGATCGTAGTTTTTACGTAATTTATATGTGCCAGTAGGGCATAAAGGTTCTTCGATGTGTTTCCTAAAAAAATGTTTGAGATATTTAAAATGTTGTAGATCTCAAGTTGGCGGTTAAGCATTAATAGTGTAAAGAAAGTACGCGAGCATTTTCAAAATTTCCTAATTCGATACATAAACTTACTAGTCCACTTGCTCATTAATTTTTTATTGCATGGTTTTGGCAAAATTACACCAAAACACTGAATTTGATATGAAAATCACACCTTATTTAGTGCAATAGGTTGGAGATGTTTTCAGTGTTTTAAAAGTATTAAATAGACAACAAACTATGGCATATCACCTAAGCGGACTTGAACGGATCCGAGTATAGATAGTTAAAGAGAAGCTCAAGAAATATTTCATATCTTTTATTTAAAAAAATCACACATTTATTCGTAACTTAAACAATATTGATTTTGTTGAAGAAAAAACACAATTAGTGTGCCTTCGTCAACAAGTAACTGATGTGGAAAGTTTAGGTATTTATTATCTTTATGTATTATGAAAACATGTAATTGATACCCTATATAAAGGGAGTCTTTGATGAATAAGAGAACCCTAATTGCTACCCTCTCATTCGTCTCTCTTTTATATCTTCTCCTTATGATTTTATTTTTACACGTTATCAGCACGAAACTCTAACCTAATGATTAAGAATAAGCCTTCATAACCAAAGCAACAATCATACAATTTTCGTACGGCGAAAATCTAATTGCGTTGTATGTTTGAAAAATTAATTTCTCAAGTTTCAACCGTTGGATCGAGCTCAAATATTTACAGAACATTCCAAACCTTTTGAATTACATTATAAACGGTGGAGATTGGATTCGGAAATACGAGAAAATATATATAAATTTTCGAACAAAGCAGATTCTGCTTTCGCAATTTTCTGTGCAGAGTTTTTCAAAACAAGATTTCTCGCAACTGAACCGTTGGATCAATACAAAATTCGTATATATTATTACAAACTTATAGTAGTAGAATATGAACAGTGGAGATTTGAGGTCTGAAGAGTTCGATAATGAATTATGAATAGAGCTGATCCTGTCTGCTCAACTTATTTTAAAAATTCAATTATGCACAATCTAACCGTTGGATGAGCCTGAATTTTGGATATGATATTCACAAGAAATGTTGGTTAAATCTGAACGGTGGAGATTGGGTTTGAAGGTCTATGTCATCAGAGAGCGGGCAAACCTATTGAAAACATAAAATTAGGAAAGAATCATGATTTTCCTCCAAGGTAACTCGAATTACCCTATTATTTATTAAATGCAACTAATAAATATTTATTTGTATGGATATATGTCATGATATGTATTATTGGGCATTCTTATACGAAGGATGTGTATGTATATATGTTACCTATGATTATATGCATGTGATGTTATGTGCAATATTGACAAACATAAAATTTTACAATACTTTAATGATATTCATAGAGTACATAATATATTATTACTTATACTTTTAGATGATTTCTAAAAAATCGTAAATAAAGTTATTTATACGACTAGATGAGAGATTGATCATGATTTTGCCAATATGTTTAGTTAATCGTGAATTTCTATGAATTGATAGATTTCATGTATGTTGATCATGAATTTCGATGAATTGATAGATTCATGAATGTTGGTGATTCTCTTCAAGTTGATTTTATATGCTACTTTCAATGTATGTATCATTGATTGTATATTTAAATATTTTCATGATAATGAAAGTTCATGAACGATAAAGAATTGTGTAAATAAGTCTTGTAATAAAGTATATTCACATGATATCAAAGAAAGATTATGGCATACTTCAAATTCATTATCTAAAAAAATTGATTAAACTAACTCAATCTAAATAAAATTTAATATACTCAAAAGAAACTGAGTGTGGAAACTAGAATAACTAAAACTCCACAATAATATCACCCATCAACCCCTAATTAACAAATAATCGTCAAACTTAGTCAAAGTCTCTTATGAACTTGAGAATTCATATTTACCCCAAATCTTATATTGGAAGTATATGTAGTTTCAAAGTCTTAATAGATTCTGGATGTACTCTAAATAAATATTTTGAGAATATTAAGAAATACTATTTCCAAGCCTAAGAACTTAGTGAAAAGAATTTTTTTTGCTTGCTAAAAAGGGTCAATGACTTTGATATGTTGCGACTAAWAARADGMCTRACCATATGTGAAAAAGAAAGTCACTTTAAATGACAATAATAAATTGAGAGATACGATCTCACTCTTTTTTTTTCCACTTGAGCAAACATACTGATGCACTTGTATAATATTAATTACGATAGTGAGTCGTTAAGAGAGATGGCATTATTATTCATAATACCAATGTTAGACCTCTGTATAAAAAAATTTCTTGAGGCTAACCATGATCGATTTGAATAGTGGAAATAACCTCAAAGTAAAAGGGAAGAGACATGTTGATCCCTACATATGTGGAAAGAATGAACCACACTGTAAGATATGTAAGAGTTTGTAATATTTATTGGTCGTGGTAGAAGTCATGGAGATTCTCCCAATAACCTTGCTTAGTCAATGGATATCCTCTATTTTGATTGATAAAATTTATTTGTTTCTTACTTTACAAAGAACTTGTGAAAGTATAATCAATCATTCATATTAGACTTTTGTATTTCTTAAATCTAATTTTAAGTTAGATTTATGTGATGTGGCCTGATTGAATTATTTTTGGCTTATTGGTAAATTTTGCATTTCATTCTAAAGCATTGAATGTAATTGAGTTTATTTACCACACATTCACATACAAGGTTCATGAGTAAACTATTAGATATAATGTAACATATCTAGTAAATAATATTAGAATGAAAAGTATTTCGTTCAAATATTTCTGTAGAATGTGAGAATTTGTCGAGAAATAGACAATTATTCACTTAATTGATATTTATATGTGACAAAGTCTTGATGCCTAGTGGCGCATTGATTAAAGTCATAAAAGCTCAGCATGGTCCACGAGTGAAACGAACAATGTTAAGTTTGATGATATTCATATTGATGATTATCATTAAGAAATACATTATGAGAATAGAACTATACCTTTAATTTATGTGGAAGAAAGCACATTTTAGAGTCAATCTAGTAATTTTACTTTACTACTTTATGATTATTGAATCATAAGTTATAACCAACAAAGAACTTTTGGACACTGGCTCATCCAAGTTTTAATAAGACTGGCATGGGTTCTTTGGTCGTCGTGATATGATGGTCCATAGTATAATAAATTAACATGGAAATCTTTCATTTTGAGTGGAACACAAAATGAGATAGTAATTTGATGCAAAGTATAGTATCGAACTAATGTTGTTTAACTACAGCTAGTGCATTCTAAAGTACTAGGAGCACAACATACATTCATATCTCAAAGATACATCACTCATTTTTTCAAAACTTGTTCATTAGCAAAAATGTATGATTGAGACCTACTTATACTAAAGATACCAAGTATAATATTTCATTCTTATAATTGATCATTGGTGATACATGTGGACATAACCATTATAAATGCGTATTATTCAAGTATTTTATAGTTTTGGTCGATGTTTTGGCACGTATTGCATTTGCAAAACTTCAAGCACATTTAATATAATTGAGAACTCAACACCCTTATAAAGCACCCAATCTCATAATACTAGAGAGTTTACATCAAAAGTACTTGATTTCTATTGTATTTTAATAGATGTACTGGATCATGTACCTTAATGTGCATATATAATAAGGTCTCAAAGAAGACACCATCACAAAGAATATAGATGGTGACTAAGACTATATTTATGCGCACTCATTTGTCTTTGCACAGTGTTATGCAATATTGCACGCAACTCTTACTTATTCGTTTATGAACCCTGCTAATCAGATATTTTGCGTACCAGTTGATAACTGGATATAAGCCTGATAATTCATATCTACACATATTTGATTAAGCAGTATATGTGCCTATTGCACCCCCACAACGCATTCTATGGATTTTCAAAAACGATTAAGTATTTATGTTGGATATGAATCTCAACAATCATCCGCTATTTGAAACCTTTGACGGACGATCTCTTTATCGCTAAATTAGCGAATTTATCACTCAAATGAGACAATATTCCCGTCGTTAGGGGGAGATAAGAAAAGTTATTTCTAATGGAATGACAAGAATAGTTTCATACTATGTCTCATTATGATCCCCGCATTTCACAATGTAATGTGAAAGTAAAGTAAAGTGAACAATTGATCTTCAAAGTACAGAAGACTCAATTTCTAAAGTGACGAGATCATATATATACCAACTACAAATGTGTCTGCAAGGTTAAAGACCCCGTAAGGGGCACAATGTCACAGATTAAGACATCGCAACCATACTTAGTAGAGGTGTGGTTGAGGTCGTGACTCCCAAAAAGAACAGGGGAGGTCACTTGGTTCGATCAATACTCGCCCAAGAAATAAGAGGGCAACATAATATACACTCTTAATGAAATAAGAGATATCGCTAGTTATTTGAAGTTTTAATTTGCGATAATGAACCATGGGAAAACTCGGTCATGTTAAGGTTTTAAGCTAAACCCGAGTTTGTGGAATATTAAACTCTACAGTTTGTATATATCCAAAAGATGATCAGACAATTAAATATGGATAAGTACAATATGCTAGCACTCCTATGATTGGTCAAAGTGAAGATATAAGGAAATATCAATTTCGTCTATGGAATGACGAAGAACCGGTGGGAGTTGAAATTCTCTACCTATGTACAATATGCTCATTATTGTACTATTACTAATACACTTGACAAAATATCACTTTCTCAAAATTGTTATCTTGATTTAACTCAAGAAAGCGCAATGTCACTGGAATGAAATCAAAATGTAATTTGATACCTAAAAGAAACCATTGACGCGAGTTTATTTTTCCTATTCATAAATATAATTGGGACTGCAGATGGTCTTGTAATCCCTAAAGAAAATATTGAGTTTACTTCTTACTGTGAAACACCAAATAGTATCGTTGATGTTGGTTACTCATTCGATCCATGTAAGAAGATCATTATTATACATGTAGTAGTTCGTGAGTATCTACGATAAATGTTATGATCATTCACATATTTGATAATAATGGATTGAATTCTATCACTGAAGAAAATGTGATAATAAATAAATCAAAAAATGGATTTTTGTTCAAGAATAAAATCTTACGAGTAATATCACCAGAGCTCTTCTACAACCAACAACTATGCACTTTCTCAAGAATCAAGTAAATTGAGGAAGTGGAGACTTTCAAAGTTCTCTTGATAGATGTACATATCAAAGAGAGGTGTACACTTTAGGGGGAGTCTCAACATATGTGTGTTGTAATATTTTTCCTTAGGCCAATTTTATTTTTCCCATTGGGTTTTGTTACTTGGCAAGGTTTTAACGAGGCAACAATAAAACACCATTTCACCATTTGACTTGGCACAAGGGGGAGTGTTGAAGGAAAAACACAATTAGTGTGTTTTTGTCAACAAGTAACTATTGTGGGACGGTTTAGGTATTTATTATTTTTATGTATTATGTAAATATGTAATTGATACCATATATAAAGGGAGTATTTGATGAATAAGAGAACCCTAATTTCTACCCTCTCATTCGTCTCTCTTTTATATCTTCTCCTTATACTTTTCCTTTTACAGATTTTTTTTTAATATTTTTCAGTTAGCGTGTTTCTTGGTTGTTTCATATTTGTTTTTGTGTTGTGTACATGTATGTGTATGTATACGTGTATATGTGTTGTTTCATGTTTATTGCTATGTATTTCTTTGATATTTGATATTTCCAAAATTGGTGGAAACATATTTCAAATAACTTTGGATCATAATGCAAAAACTGAACACACACACACCAAAAAAAAAGCATAAAGATCTCCGTTTTCTATCCTTACACTTTCTAATTTTTAAGTATAACGAAAATTAGAATCTTTTTTGTTTACAATTTTTCATTGTAAATCATCATTTTCAAAATTCTCGTTTTTTACATCATTCATTCCAAATCTATCAATCACATCTATCATTTAGGATGTGGGACCCACAATTATCACCAAAATTAATTAAAATATTATTGTTTTAAATTATGTATCTAATTGGACGTACCATCTACAATCTTATTAATGTTACATTATATATTCAAATTAAAATATTAAAATTGAATCCTGCCACTAACAACTTTCCAAGTTTTATATACCTAAAAACATAATACTAAATTAATCGTTTAAATATAATCTCGATTTTCACTAAAAAATCAATAAATTCTTTATAATTATCACGTACATACATCAGCTCAGATCTTCGTGTCATTCTTCCAAAGAATTCAGTGAAGGCAAATCAAAATGAAAATATAGGTGACTAAAGAACCCATAGCATCTGCTGTTAGACGGAGATTTCAATTAGAATCGTGAAAATATCGCACAGAGTTCAGCTTGATTAAAATTGATTGGAAATGAAATTCAATACTTTAATTCTTTTAAATTATTTTACTCTGCTTTACAATATTCCATCATTGGGTGCCAGAATTTTATTACGGAATCTGCAGTTTTTAATCTGCATAGTTCCAAAGTTTCCAGCTGTCTTTGAACAATTAAAATAATAATAATAATAATAATAAAATCCCAGCTGTCTTGATCCAGGGTTTAATCTTTGATAATCAATAGTACTACGATACATGAAGAGCTGGTATGTTTCTTTCATTCCTATAATAATAATAATAATAATAATAATAATAACAACAACAACGACGGTGATACTGAATCCATTTGCTGCTGTGGGTCTGTATTTTCTTTGTTAGAAAGTTTTACTATATTACTTTACATAGTAACAAATTGGATAGCTACGTTTATCCTTCTTTCTCGTCTCCCAATTCACTCGAAAAGATTTTTATTCTTGTTTGAGTTGGTAAAAAACTAGTTTACAAAAACTATTCTTTGTTTGGCATCTCGAAGCACGCGTTCATCATATTTGTAGTAGTATTACTTCTTTTATCTATACATCAATTAAGTTATTAATAATCTTCGATAGAAATAAAATACGTCCGAAATAAGGTTAACTATGTGCTCTTAGTTTGGTCAAACCTAAGAGCTTGCAAAAACTCGGGCTGAGGGTCAAGCCCATTGGACCAAATTAATTTAAATTTGGTCTTCTCGGGCTTTGAACTTGTTGAACTAGGTCAAAATAGACCGGTTTTAAAAAATATAAAAGAGATGAGTGATAAGTTTATCAGAGACGGGTGAAAAATACTAAAATATTTATCTTTTGGGTTATGATATAAGTTGTCTAGACTGTATATATTCGGTATGTGTTAAAAGCAATATTTTAAAATGCATATTGCGCAACGTGTTGCGTTTGGTACCAACATTATATAGTATTGCGTATTGCGTGAGCTATTTGAACAAGTTATTTTAATATTAAAAAAGTAATTAAATTTTTTTTTTAGGGAAAATGAAACTTCTCGGCCTTCAAGTTGGTCTAACTTGACATTTAATCCTTTTTTTTGCCTGTTTTCAATTTCATCCGTTTTCTTTTAAAATCTTTGCATTTCGTCCGATTATCGCCGGAAAAACTGAATTGCACCAGAGTCTGCTGATTAGGCGCTGGCTTGTGCTGAGTTGTCTTCTATATTTGGGGAAATTCAGTCATGTGGAAATGAATTAAAAGAAAAATATTTTTATTTGTCATGTACGCATAGAAAGAGGAACCCTACTCCATCCCTAAATTCGTCTGCCTCGTTTCTATTTCTACTTCAATTTCTTAAATCATCTGCGAGCTTCTCCTCCTTTTTCGATCATAGACGACAGCGCCCCGCAGTGGTGGCAGGCGAGGCGATAATTCAATTCCACCTTGAGGTGCGCCGCCGCCGAGGGTGCTGAAGGAGTCTGGCCGTGGAGTGAGAGCGCACCGTCGCGGCAGCTATTGTTGGTGCCAGAGTAGAAATGGGGTTGCTCCATCAGCGTCGGCTCTCCGTCGCCTTCTTTCCGGTGGAAGTTGCGGTGGCAGTCGCAGGCGCGCGGCGCACCTTAGCGCTTCCAGTGTGCCGTCCTCTCCGCTGGGTATGAATTTCCCACATCCGTCCACGACGTGGGCCCCCATGCTTGTCGCGTGATTCTTGAGGTATTATTTATATCTGACGGAGTTTGTAGTTCCGGCGATGGCGACCACCTCTTGAGGCGGTGGCGGGGAAGATTGTGGTGTTGGATTCTTCGAACTCGAAGCGCTACCGTTGATTGGGGTGGTGGGATCTGGATCCGGGGAGGCGTCGTTGTGCGGCTGCGGTGGCGTGGGGCTGAGCTGGTGGGGCGGAGGAATATAGGGCTGATGATCTTGGGTTTGGGTGGGGCTGAAAAATAATTTTCTTTTAATTCATCTCCACATGGCCGAATTTCCCCCAATATAAAAGACAATTCAGCACAAGTCGGCGCCTAATCAGCAAACTCCAATGCAATTCAGTTTTTTCGGCGACAATCGGACGAAATTGCAAAGATTTTAAAAGAAACGGGTGAAATTGAAAACATGCAAAAAAAAAAGGACTAAATGACAAACTAAGCCAACTTGAGGGACGAGAAATTTTATTTTTCCTTTTTTTTTAAAATTATTTTTAATATAAAACTATTTTTTTCGAAAATATAATTAAATATATAAACTCAATAGATAAAGTGCATATCTTAAGGTTCAACAAGTATCAAACAAAAATTAC
This sequence comes from Phtheirospermum japonicum, assembly GCA_014905375.1. Classification (NCBI taxonomy): domain Eukaryota; kingdom Viridiplantae; phylum Streptophyta; class Magnoliopsida; order Lamiales; family Orobanchaceae; genus Phtheirospermum; species Phtheirospermum japonicum. Next base: position 1,323,837 of record BMAC01000020.1, read on the forward strand.
AATTCATAAAACACAATAGAAAATAACAAATAAAATAAATTTGTATAATGGTATATAAGAAAATCCCTTTATAAGAAAATCCAAGAATAAGTAATCAACTAAAAACCAATGGCTATTAGCCAAATCTAGAATATTTTTTTCCTATTAGCTTGTAACATTTGGTTTGTGCGGTTTATGATAGATGAAATAATATAAATAAAAAATACTGGTTTAAAAAATTACTAAAAAACACTGGTATTATTGAGACAATTCTCTGTAAGGAACTCGGCAAAATAGTCCCGTAACTTCGGGAGAAGGGTACCTCCTCACAAAGGGGTACTTCATTTAATTTTCTCTGCAGTATTTGGTTTTGGCGGTATTTATCATGCACTTTTGGGACTCGAGACACTGAAAGAATCTTTTTCGTTCTTCGATTATTTATGGAAAGATAGAAATAAAATTTTAAGTATTCACTTTATCTTGTTGGGTCTAGGTTCTTTTCTTCTAGTCTTCAAGGCTCTTTATTTTGGAGGCGTATATGATACTTGGGCTCCGGAGGGGGATGTAAAAAAAATTACCAACTTGACCCAAGCTAGATTTTTCTTATTATCGCCAGATGACTATGAAAATACTGGTCAAATAAGGTAGCAAGCTCTCCAGCACTATTAAAAACAGTGTTCTAAAAATCGCTAGGCGGCTGCTAGGTGCCTAACGCCTAGGGCGACTAGGCGGGGCCTAGAATTTGAGAATAAATACCCTAATTTACAACATTACATTCAACCATTTAATAGTTCAACATACTACCTGCTACACAGTAAAATATATGACAATTCAAAACTAAAAATAATGATTACAAGTTACAATTCACAAGTTTAAAACTATTGCTCAATTTAAAGTTTAAAACAATATAAATTCATAAGTTCATTAATCAAATAATAATATCATAGCATACATTACAAAATCAAAATAATCAAAAAATAGGCCCAAAAACGACATCGTTTTAGGCAAAAAAAAAAATAAAAATTTTGGCCTGACGCCTAGGTAGCGCCTAGGGCGCCCGACGTTTTTTTTGGCCGATTTCCGAAACTCATAGGCGGGTTGGTGGCGCCTAGCGCTTGGGCTGACGCCTAGGGCGATTTTTAGAACACAGATTAAAAACACGGGTTAAAAGCTAAGGTAGTCACAATTTCATTGATTTGAGGATTATAAAATCTTCAAAGCCATACCATAAATATTTTGACAAGGACTTGTACGTGCAAACTACAAAGTGATACATAGCTACACATTTAAGGATAAGATTGACATTTTAAATAAAGAATTGATGACTTTTATTTAAGATGCAAATGAGCACTTTTAATTTAATAAATAATACTTGTAAAAAATTGATAATCTTTTATTTAAAATATAAAGTAATATTTTTTAAAAATTAATCAATATCCAATCGATGTTTTTGGATTATATCAATTCAATTTTGGTATAATCAAATACGATTCGATTCAATTTTCCATGCCACAAAACTCTCATGCACAACCTACTAAAAACTTACCAGCTGTAGTCAAGCTTTATCGAGGGAAGTGGATAAGAAAGATTCACACATGATAAGAGAACATAATTAAAAAAAGGAAAGAGTAAATAATGGGTATTTCTGCAGAATCTTGTTTCGTGCAAATCTATTGCAACAATTCTGACTAATCTCGCTCGGATCTAATTAATATGCTTTTATATGGATCCCCTCATATTAAAATTTAGGATATGAATCCAGAATAAGTTAAAATTGAACTTGAAATCACCAATAACAAGTGCAAAATGATGTTTTTATCCGTCTTGATTTTTGTCCCTTTTACTTGCTTATTTAAGCAAGCTAATATGAAATTGGAGATTGCTTAAAAGAATGATAATTTGATAATATTGGTTCGAATCCTTTTCACATTCTGGACCACTAATTTCAAAATAATTATTTAGAAAAATGAAAATGAACTTTGAGTGAGAGAGATAATTAAATATAAATGAAAATGTGATGATAAAAACTGAGATGGGTATATATATATATATATAAGGAATTTCTACTGTGCCTTCACGGCACCATTCCCCACTTAGTGGGGTGCATTTATAATTATTAGATCAATTTTAAGTTTTTTAGATTAAAAGATTTATGATTGTAAATGAACGGGGGGGGGGGGGGGGGGTATTGTGCCCTTAAAGGCCACCGTAGAGTTTTCCATATATATATATATATATTTATTTTTATTTTACTTTTTTGTTAAAACTAGTGGATAGATGTAGTCGAATGATCTAATGTTATATAAGAGAGTAATAGTGTAGGTATTTGTGAAAATTTGTGTAATGATAATTATTGATAATATTTTAATTTTATTTTTGTTGAATTATGGATTGGTGAATTCTTTTTTTTAAGTGAGAATAAGCAACTAGTGTATTTAAGAAAATCACAAGAAATTGCAAGTTTATGCAATAAAACTTTTTCAAAAGAAATTTGACAAAGAAAAAAAAGGATAGGAAGAACAAATAATTTCTCATTTCGAATTTGTTTGAAATAGTGAAACAAAGATGAAGTTTATTTTTAAGATAATAAAGTTTTTGGAGCAAGTGTGAAAATGATGATGATATAACAATCGCCAAATGTTAAGCACAAAAAAAAAAAAAAAAAAATAAAAAAAAAAATAATAATAATAATAATAATAATATTGTTTTTTCAGTTTTATTAGGAGGACGAAGTCTCCTTGCGCTGAAGTAGACGGTGGACCGGACCAGCCAACTCATCATTATTTATTTTTATAATCATTAATTAAACTTACACCAAATGTTATTATGTGTTTACACGATAATATCTGGAGATTGCACGAGGTGACTATTAAGATTGATGTTTGAGTTTAAAGCTAAAAAGAGACCACACAACCACTTCACTAACATGCATGTTAAAGTATATCATCTCAAAAGAAAATGTTAAAGTATGTCTCCTAAGTCCTAATCAATCCTATAATAAGTAATTATTTATCAATGAAACTCCTTTATTTCTAGCTAGTTGTCTTATCGTAACTAAACCTAATACCATTTTGAACGTAACTATAGATTAGGCCACCTTGAACGTACTTTTATAACAATTAATTCCAGTATGGCATGGCGTAGGCCAACATTCTACTCTTTTCAAAATATTAATCTTAAACTTTTATTTTATATGGTGAGGTCATATTCTTCTCCCCTTTTTTTTCATGGATTATGTTGAGGATTTTCAGTTTCAACAGTATGATTCTTTTTTTTTTTTTTTTTTCTCGAGTACTGTACATGAAAATAAAGTGTCGTTAAAGAGATATATCATTTTAAGAGAATTAATAGAATTATCTAATAGTGTTATGTATTTAAAATATGTAAAGTTGAATAAAGCATATCACTAATGTTAGAGCTCTCCAAAAAAAATAGTGTATTTGGATTTATGTGGTAAAATAAATTGATATTTTACAAAATATAAAATAAAAATTCGTCAATACATCAATGTTAATGTTATGTATATGGCAAATTATTTATTTTATAAAAAAAAATAAAATAAGATAAATAACATGATTGAATGATATGATTTAAATTAGTTGTCGATATCGTCCACTACCAAAATAATTACATTCTCTTATTATTAGTAGTATTATTATTAAATAATTATATTACAATTAATTTTTTGGCCTTTGGATTTAGATTAATATCACCCCTATATATTAATGCAAAATCCTCTTAACCTATGTGTCTGCTTCATATGCTTCGTTTGACAAATAAAAAATTCTGGTGCTTCGTTTGCTTATGTGTCATCCGAGCCTAATATTTACCTATTTTATTTTTATTGTATCTTACCTAATTTAATTTTTTCTTAATTATATTTTTTCTTATTCAATACTTTCCTTTGATTCTCCTAATATAAAAATAGAAATAAATCATATATAATAGGTAGATAGATCTAAATTTGTTATTTTAATTAAAAGAAAACCTACATATGAAATAATTTTAATTAAAAAAATTATTATGAAGATAATTAAATAAATTTTATTGATAATATAATTTAAAGTAATTCTATTTTTGAGTTTTAAATATTCTATATAGGTAAAATATGAATTATTTACAATAATCTAAATATGTAACTAAATATTAGTAATTTATTCAATCTAAATATAAAAATATTAAATTATATACTAATAATTAATAAACATTGATTAGACACCAGTACAATGCGATGCGAGTTGAGAGTATGATATATCTTATATATCTCAAAGTATGTAACTAATAATTAATAACGAATTTATCTTAAACATTAATATATAAAATAATTTAATAATTATTATTATTAATAAAATAGATATTAGACACGGGTTTAGAATGTGACGCCTTTTGAATTTTTTTAAGTATGTATTAATGAATTTAATTTACACATCAAATACAAAAATACTTAATATTGATAAATAGATTAGACATGTACTACGGGTTGACAATAATTATTTTAATTTTTAAATTTAGATTTAAAATTCAGTAATTGTCACAAATATTTTTTATATTTATCTTTTGATAAGTTCCGTGTAATACACGGGTGTTAAAAAGTATATATTAATTCAAAATCCTCCTAATTTATGTGTCTTCTTCGTATGTTTCGCTTGGGTAATAAAAAATCTTGGTGCTTCGTTTGCTTATTTGTCATCCGAGCCTAATATATACCTAATTTAATATTCTCCTTTTACTATATCTTGGCTAATTCAATATTTTATTTTTATTATATTTAACCTAACTTGATAGTTTTTTTTTTTATTATATTTTGTATAACTCAATAATTTTCTTTTATACTTCTAATATAAAAATATAAATAAGTCATATATAATTAGTAGAAAAAGATCTAGATTAAATATTTTAATTAAAAGACAAACTACATATGAAATAATTTTAATTACAAAAAAAATTATATATGAAAATAATTAATAAATTGTATTTATAATAAAAGTTGAAATAATTTAATTTTGAAATTTTAAATATTCAGTATAGGTAAATTAGGATATATTTGCAATAATTGAAATATGTAACTAAATATTAGTAATGAACTCAATCTAAATATAAGAAAATAAATTATATAATAATTAATTAATATTTATTAGATAATGACACAATGCGAGGAGGCTTGAAAATATGACATGTTTTGAATTTTTCTGAATATGTAACTATAATTACTAACAAAATTAATTTAAATATAAAAATATAAAATTAGTTAATAATAATTAATTAATATAAATTAGAGACGGGTTGAAAATGTGACATCTTTTGAATTTTTATAAGTATGCAAATATAATTATTAATGAATTTAATTTGAACATTAAAATATAATATCAATCAATAATTATAATAATGAATAAATTTAACAGGGCACGGGTTGAGATACACATCCTTTCAATTTTTTATTTTAAATTTAAAATTTTATAATTTTTATAAATATTATTTATATTTAGTTTTTTATAAATTCCGTGTAATACACGGGCATTAAACTAGTATTGAGTAAAGAAATCAATCACTTTGGGGCTATTTGAAAATTCTCGCCTAGGTCCCTGCATCTCGCATTATAGCCTAAATGTGCAAGAACAATACACATTATTCCGTAATAATTATAACTACTTGTATGTTGGTATTATATTATGTATGAAAGATCGTACAAATATTGTCCATTAGCTTAAAACACATTTCTGTCTTTATTGCTTATAACGTGCGGTGGTACTCAGTTGCACATGGCAGATTTAAACACTGCAATGAAATTATTAATTTAATATCTGACAGTGTATTGTTAAAATTGTTCAATAGGTGAAATAAGTTAATGTGTCCGTATTTGTACGATTTTGAGACTATTTGACTAATAAGTGCCAGCGAACTTGAATCCAACAGAAAGTTACGTATTTAGCAGGAATTACTGGCATGTGTCAGTGTAGTTAAGAAAATTAAAATTGAGAAAAAAAATACATCAAATCCTTAAATCCTATTAAATAGAAATTAAATTGTACATTATAAAGAATCAAAAAGATTTTCTTATGGTCCAGAAAAACGAGTATTTGAAAAATGAATGGATGGTGGGAAGAGTCGCCATCTGATTTGCTAACAAAATATAAATCATACAAAACTTACTTGAAAAATAATGAACATTGCTATTGGCGCACGTACATGGGCAACCTGCACTAGCTCGAACTAGGGGTGAGCGGAACCGGGTACCCGGCCATTTTCCTTGGAACCGGAACCGGAACCMGTTGGAACCGGGTCCCCAAAAAAAGAACCGGTCCCGGAACCGGTCTAGCCGGGTCCAAAGTTTTTGGAACCGGTCCCGGACCCGGTGGGTACCGGTTCCGAACCGGGTACCCGGTCTTTATTTGAGTTTTTTCTTTTTTTAAGTTTATAATAATAAATTTGCTAAATTTCGTATACTACATGCCATTAACACCCTACTATATTGTGGTATTGTCCAAAATAAAGTGCACAATACATTAGTATTTGCTTCCTCCTATTTACCAAAAGTAAGTGTACAATATAGAAAAAAATTTAGTTTCCTACTACATCAATTATATAATATTACAATACCAAATTTTATGAAAATAAATCTACAAATACATAATATAATAARAAGTTCACAACATTCATTAATATAAAGTTTTCAAACTTATTCATAATAAGAGATCAAGAATCAACAAAATATATAGAAAATCCTCAAAATACACTTAAATATATTAAATATTAAAGATTTGGTACCGGGTACCCTGTTTAGGAACCGGTACCAGCGGGTACCCAGTCCCGGAACCGGTCCCACCGGGTACCCAGTGGGTACCGGGTCTCGAAAGTATGGACCCAGAACCGGAACCGGTTACAACCGGTTCCAAGAATCTGGAACCAGAACCGGTACCAACGGGTCCGGTTCCGGGACTGGACCCGCCGGGTCCTAAGCAGTTCCGGGTCCGGGACCGGGTACCCTATATTTTTGCTCACCCCTAGCTCGAACTGATTAGCCTGTGTAAGCCCAAGTAGGCTAGTCTGAAACTAAGCGGGCTAGCGCGAATCACATAAGAGTTTTCAAAATATGTAATTTTATTTATAATAATAAATTTTAAAATTCGACAATTGGAAACATTCTCGTCAAATTGTCAAAATAGCGTGGATATTCGCGTACCAAAAATTTAGTAGTTCATTCAATTAAAAAAAATTCATAAAAATTCCAATTTACCCTTTAACCCTAAACATCCAAAAATACAATTCATTTTCTTCAACCTCCACTACCACTCATGTATTAATGCAAAATTCTCATAACCTATATGTCTGATTCATTGCTCCATCTGTCAAATAAAAAATTAAAGTGTTTTGGTTGCGTATGTGTCATAACGAGGCCAATATCTATCAAATTTAATATTTTCTTTTTATTATATCTTACCTAATTTAATCATTTTCTTTTATTATATTTTGCCTAATTCAATAATGCTCTTGTATTCAATTCAATACTTTCCTTTTATTCTCCTAATATAATAATATAAACAAGTCATATATAAGTAGAAAAGCCTTAAATTAGTTGTTTTACTTTATAGACAAATTACATATGAATAATTTTAATTCCAAAAAAGTATTATTAAATAATTAAATAAGTTGTATTTATAATAAAAGTTAAAATAGTTTTATTTTTGGAATTATAAATATTCTATATATGCAAATTAAGAGTTATTTGCAATAATATAAGCATGTAAGTAAATTTTAGTAATGAACTCAATCTAAACATAAAAATATTAAATTATTTAATAATAATAATAATAATATTTATTATTATTAATAATATTGATTAGTTACCAGTACAATGTGATATGGGTTGGGAGTATGTCATCTTTTGAATTTTTCAAAGTACGATAATTATTAGTGAAATTAATCTAAACATTAAAATATAAAATAATTTAATAATAATAATTAATAAAAATTAGACATGAGTTTAGAATGTGATATCTTTTGAAATTTTCTTAGTACGTAAATAAAATTATTAATGAATTTAATCTAAATATTAAAATAATAATTATTTAATAATTATAGTAATTAATAAATAAATTAGAAATGTACAAGGTACGGATCCGAATATATCTTTTGAATTTTTTATTTAAAATTTAAAATTTTATAATTATCATAAATATTTTTTATATGTTCATTTTGAAAATTTTTGTGTAATACACAGGTGTTAAACTAGTATATATTAATACAAAATATTCATAACATTATGTGTCTGCTTCATATATTTTGTTTGTCAAATAAAAAATTCGGGTGGTTCATTTGTTTATGTGTCATCCGAGCCTAATATTTACCTAAATTAATTTATTTTTTATATTTCACCTAATTTAATATTTATTTAATTATGTTTTATCTAATTTAATATTTTTTTTTATATTTACATTACCTCAATATTTTCCTTTTATTATCTTATTATAAAAGTTATCTTAATCAAAAGATAAATCACATGTGAAATAATTATAATTAAAAATAAATTTAATTATAAGAATAATTAAATAGGTTGTATTTATAATAGAAGTTAAAACAGTTTTATTATGGAATTCCAAATATTCTATGTTGATTAATTACGAATTATTTGCGATAATTTAAATATTAGCAATGAATTCAATCTAAATATATAAAAAAAATATTAATTAGACACTAATATAATGAGACATGAGTTGAGATTGACATCTTTTGAACTTTTCTATAATGTAACTAATAATTATTAACGAATGGCAAAATTTGTGTTAGGCCAAATTGACGGGTTATGACTCGTTAGGCCACCTGACCCGATATTATAATGTATTGATAATGCATTGGTTTTTGTACTCTAAAGTATTATTTTTCATAAATCTTTGACCTGTGTTATGATGTATTGATTTTTGTATTATAATGTATGGTACTATGATTTATTGGTTTTTTTCTATAATGTGTTGATTTTTGTATTATAATATATTGGTATAAAATTTAGGTCTAATGGATGATCTGTTAGTACGGCCTGGCAAAAGTGCTGCCCTTAACGAATTTTAATCTAAATATTAAAATATGAGATTATTTAATAATAAATAATTAATAGAGATTAGACACATGTTCAGAATACGAAATCTTTTGAATTTTTTTAATATTAACGAATTTAATTTAAACATTAAAATATAAAGTTATTTAATAATAAATAAATTATACAAGTGTTTGCCATAAATTAGACATGTACAAGTCAGAGTTAAGAATAAATTCTTCAAATTTTTTACTTTAGATTTATAAATATTTTAATATTTTTTTGATAATTTCGTATAATACACGAATTTTAAACTAGTAGCTCATTATTCTAATGGATCTACATGACTTCATTGTGCGCATCCATCCAACTTTTTAATAGATCGGCTTAAAAGTGTATGACTTTTTGAAATTGCCCCGTTAAAGTAATCTCCGTCGGGAATATTCTGTAGGTGGTTCCGATTAGTGGGAACGACAACATATAGTTACTAGGCATTAAATCTAAAAAACCGTAAAATTATGGGACAAATTAATATAATAAGGGAACTTCTATGGTGCCGTCACGGCACCATTCTTCAATTAATGGGAACCATCAGATTAAGTTTATACTTTTCATATAAAGAAATCAACGATTGTAAATGCAGGTGGGGTGGGGGCATGGTGTCGTGAATGCACCGTAGTCATTTTCATATAATAAAAGTGTTATATTTAATTATGTTTGATAGATTCCTACTAGTAATTATTATAAACAATCTTGAAATGCAAAATCAAAACATTGGAGATAATTGCACTTTTGGATTGAAACTTTAGATTTTTTTACAAGTAATTGCATTTTGAGTCCCAAGATTACAATTAAGCAGAAATATCATGTGACAAATAACTGCTGCATTTTGATTCCAAAATTAAGTGAGGGGTGAAAAAAATGAAAGTATAAATGTTTTAAAGACAATCAAATTTAAAGACATTATATTTGATCGTAATTATTATATATATCAATATATATATAGGGGTGGGTTCAAATGAGAACCATGTTCTTATATGCGAACTTGCAAACTAGTGCTATTATTATATACCAACAGTGCTTTTATTATACAATCAAAGTGCTTTATTAATATTTCAGTTACATACACCAGTAGTGCTTTTATTATACAATCTTTATACTTTTAATTAAATAAGGAAATACAAATTTGATCCATCCATTTAATAAGAAGGCTCATAATTGACCCTAGGTTCACATATAGGGACATGGTTCTCATTTGAACCTAATCCTATATATATATAAGAAGGCTCATAATTGACCCTAGGTTCACATATAGGGACATGGTTCTCATTTGAACCTAATCCTATATATATATATATATATATATATATATATATAGGATTAGGTTCAAATGAGAACCATGTCCCTATATGTGAACCTAGGGTCAATTATGGGCCTTAAATCTAATTAAATGGATGGATCAGATTTTTTGTGTATTTTCTTATTTAATTAAAGCATTAGGATTGTATAATAAAAGCACTACTGGTGTATATAACTTAAAATATTAATAAAGCACTATGATTGTATAATAAAAACACTATTGGTATATAATAAAAGCACTAGTTCGCAGGTTCGCATATAGTGAATATGGTTCTATTTGAACCCACTCATATATATATATATATATATATATGTGTGTGTGTGTGTGTGGTGTGTGTGTGTGTGTGTGTGTGTGTGTGTGTTCAAATGAGAACCATGTCCCTATATGTAAACCTATGGTCAATTATGAGTCTTACATCAAATTAAATGAATGGATTAGATATTTTGTATATTTCCTTATTTGATTAAAAGTATTAGGTTTATATAATAAAAACACTTCTGTTGTATATAACTGAAATATTAATAAAACATTGTGATTGTCTAATAAAAGCACTGCTGGTATATAATAAAAGTACTAGTTCGCAGGTTCGCAAATAAGGACATGACAATGCATTTATTGAATTATTGTTTTGATTATTTGTGGTTATTCATATAAATGTTCCTGTAGAGTTAATGTTGCCATTGATATGGTGAGATGTCAATGATAGAACGTTACTCTTAAAGTAGCCCCGACTAATGATTATCAAGATTGGGATACTGAAAATATAATATATATATCGGCATGTGGTCTGCATCACATTCTTAGAAAATGCAGTTAGTCTCACGACTGCGAATAATTGTTATTCGTGATGTACACATGGATACTTTAGAGAGTATTGGTAAACTCTACTGATAAGCTATTTATTGTTTGTTTATAAACTTATCAGTGTATGAAGTGTGTTATAATCATTTGACTTGAGGTCAAAATGCACCTTATTTACTGAGTGATGTACTCTGACCATGACCAATGCTTGCACTCCTTTTAGGGGTAGATATGGCTTGTGTTGAATACATATGATGTAAATGAAGGTGGTAGTTGAGCCAAGAAAGAATTCATTCTTCGATTGGAATTTCAACAGAGATCACTCATAATCTCTATATTAGGTTGACTAAAGTTATTGGTCAATGTAAGAGACATATTCAATATAGTAATTGAGTATGGTCTAGTTGTCGGCTACTAAAGATGAGATAAATTGATTAAGCCATTGAGATAGACACTTGGATAAATTTTAAGTTTAATCGAGTGATTCAGAATGGAAGGAATTTCATCAAAACTTTGTATAAATGTTATAATTCGCTGAGTTCAAGTGAATGTTATTTATATATTGAGTTCGTTCAACTAAACCGTTTAGGAGTTTTGTTTGGATCATCATTAGATTGATGTCATAAATAAAGGCCTATAGGGTCATACTGTATGCAATTACTTTTTCGAGAAAGTAATAAATATTCAATTTGGAATTTTAATATTTAACTGATTAATAATTATGATGTTTATTTTTATTTGATAGAAATTATTTAATTAAATAAACTTGTATTTGGATTTAATTATTTATGTTATATTAATAAAGATATTTGGGCCAAAACTGGGCCCATAACCCTTTTTAGAATTAGAATCTCTTATGTACCTTATATAAATGTAACATAAAGTCATAAGTTGACAGAGAGGTTTTAGAGGAACATCATAATAAAATCCTTTCGTGAGATTTCCTAATTTTTTTCACGATAGCAATACACTGAAGTTGGATCTTGCAGTCGGAGAATTAATTGTGTGTATACCTTATTGTTGAATTCGGATCTGAATTTACTATAAGGTTTCCATGCTTTCACTCGTGTATTTATTATATAAATATATTCGTTCACATTATGGATCTGTTGGATTAAAAAAAATATTAAAACTTCCATTGCACGAGCATAATATTCGTCTTTACGAATTCTAACAGAAAAAAACATAATATCAAAAGTTAATTGTAAGACCAAAAATGTGCAGTAACATTAAAATCCAAGGAAATTGCAACCGTTTGAGAGTTATTACTCAAACCATCACCCGATAATAAAGTGAAAGCTTTCATATTTGTTATGGCAAAGAATAGCCACAAAGTCCATAAAATCCCTAAGGGGCAATTGGAAACCTAAATTTTTTATTTTCTCAATTAGAAAAAGAAAAAAAATGACAAACAAATGATTGTTTATAACTCAAAAAATATAATTCATTTTTTTCCTCAAATTTTATTTTCCTCATTTCTTTCTCATCTCTCAACCACTATTAATTTTCTACCATACAAAAACTTTGTTTTATTTTCTCCCTCTCATCTTTCCACCATCATTAATCCCATTTAAATTTTATTTACCAAATAATTTTATGTTCAATCACTTACTCAAAAAACACAAATTACATCCAATCATTATCTTACCAAAAATTTTTATCTCCCTAAAATTCTTATTTTCACTATTTTCTAGTGAAATGAAACAAAAATGAGCGTAATGATATCCAATCGCACACTAAGTAATATCTTTATAGTTTTCCTAGAAATATTACCGTCGACAGTTGGATAGAGCTCTTGTGTGTATTTAGTATGAAGCATGATGTTAAGTACTATATTATTTATTTCTCCATCATTTTTAAGGTAAGTGACTAAAGAAGAGATTCAATTTTTTTACAATTTAAATGTAATCTTGAAATATTTTACCGTTTTATTTCAATTTTATTCCTATTTAGTTTAAGAAATATAAACAAGTTTACGGTGGTAAGATAATTAGAAAGAAATAGAATATGAATATATGAATATTATTAATTGATTGAAAATGTATTAGTAAAATATTTGTGTTCTTTAATTATGAACATAAACTCTATAACAACAATCAGAAGGTGTGGAGGGAGTGTAATTTTGGGGGACTTCTACAATACAGTGACCGTATGATACCTCAAACTCTATTAACCAATGGATTTATTTAAAAAGGTTTTAATTCATTAATATAGATGATGTGTTCAAAGGTGATTGAATTACCATATATAGGTAATAGGACCATAGAGTTTTCCATAATTTTGTTGTGTCACAATAAGATATAGGGGCAATTGCCAAATACTACATAGAAAAAAATATTTTTGTCAAATACTATAACTAATTATACAAAATGTCAAATAGTCCAACCATAAATATACAATTACAAGGTTACCCCTAATAATAATAATAATAATATCAATAAACAATACACCACCACCTCCC
>BMAC01000020.1:1338155-1369451 GCA_014905375.1 Phtheirospermum japonicum
AAAACGCCAAAAATAAATTCCATCAGCCGAAATTTTTTTTAAGTTTCACACCTTGGGGATTCTTGGTTAAGAATCTGCGAATATTCCGATGGCCGGAAAATATTTTCATATGATTAGGAAAAGAAAATGTGACCGGAAAAAAATTCCGGCGTCCGAAAAATTTTCTGGCCGGGCGGCGGCGGCCGACGACAAACTTTATATTTGCTGGGCAAAAAAAAAAATCTTGCCGAAAAATTTTCCGACGGCAGGCGGCAGCAGGTGGCCCCTTTTTATTATTATTATTATTATTGATTATTTTAATAGTAAGGGTATTGTGGTATATTCATATTTTGGACTATTTGGCAAAAAGTAGGTGTTATTTGACTTAAAATTGGATGGGGGACTAATTGATAAATGGAACTCCACCTCGGGTACTATTTGACAAATTCCCCTTATTATACTCCATTTGTTTCTTAATAAGTGTTCGTTTTGTTCAAAATTAAAGAATATAATATTTGACCAACATACCCTCAATCAATTAATAATATTCTCATTTAATTACTTCAATTCTTTCCTTTTAGTTATCCTATTATCATAAACTTGTTTATATTTCTTAAAATAAGTGGGGATAAAACTGAAATAAAGTGGTAAAAAATTCTAAAACGATACTTAATTTATAATAAAATTGAATTTCTAAAAATACAATTATTTTAAAACGGAGAGAGTATTAGATAGAAGTTCTCCTTGTTGTCTTTTGTTCGAACATAATATACTTTGAAACATAAATTAACATTTACTGTTTTGATTTACGCCCAATCTAAACATGTATGCTTTGGCGAGAAACAAACAACTAACGAAGAAAAGTCTGGCTAGAGTTGATAATTAATGATATTTGATGTGTGTCAGTGCGTGCATATATTAGAGAGTAATATTTAATCTCTTCCTCACAAATTTGTCCATGGTTTTTAATCTTCGTCGTGCATGCATGTTTCAAGATATTGAGCATGATGAATGCATGAATGTATGATTCTGCAAAGCCAAGCAAATCAGATTTAGTGCACCTTGTTTGGTTTCAAGATAATTATAAAATACGGAAGTCGACGGAACATGGTTGTCGTTATAATGTTATCTAAACACGTATGTCTATAATTTTTTGGATATTGTTATGGCAATCGGTGATTTGATTTGTAGTTTTCTAACATTCGTAACACTTAAATATTTTTTTTCTTGTCGAACTGCAGATGCTAGTAACTTTTTCCAATTTTATATTTTGGAAAATCAAGATTGCACCGCACGGGAAACAATAAATAAGGATATTGATCTTTAATTTTTTTTAGATATTATAATAGTTATGTGGTTGTTGTATACATGCATAAGATATGATCTTTAATCTTTATAGATATCGTAATAGTTTTGTGGTTGTGGTAAACATGCAAAAGATATGATCTTTAATCTTTTTAGATATTGTAATAGTTATGTGGTTGTGGTGTATATATATATATATATATATATATTATATTATATATATATATATATATATATATATATATTATATATATATATATATATATATATATATATGCATAATAGATGATATTTGGTGAAATCGGGTGAATCGTGTATTGTTGTACAGTGAATATGAGTGGTATATACTCATATTCACTGTACAACAATACACGATTCACCCGGTTTCACCAAATATCATCTATTATGCATATGTGTATATATATATATATATATATATATACACATATGCATAATAGATGATATTTGGTGAAACCGGGTGAATCGTGTATTGTTGTACAGTGAATATGAGTATATACCACTCATATTCACTGTACAACAATACACGATTCACCCGATTTCACCAAATATCATCTATTATGCATATATATATATATATATATATATATATATATATATATATATATATATATGCATAATAGATGATATTTGGTGAAATCGGGTGAATCGTGTATTGTTGTACAGTGAATATGAGTGGTATATACTCATATTCACTGTACAACAATACACGATTCACCCGGTTTCACCAAATATCATCTATTATGCATATGTGTATATATATATATATACCACTCATATTCACTGTACAACAATACACGATTCACTCGGGTTCACCAAATATCATCTATTATGCATATGTATATATATATATATATATAGGTATAGGATCATGTGAGAATGGGTTCGAAGGTGAGAAATGAGAATGAATTCTATCCAATCATTTTAATCCTTTTTTCAGCAATTACCCAATGGCATTTCAGTAATTTATGGATTTTCGGTGGTATTTTTGTAATTATGTGTCTTTCTCATTTCAGCAAATAAGCACTCCCGTCTTCTCCATTTCGTCTTATCTCCATTTTTTTTTTGCACCAAGCTCCATCTTCTATGCATCTTCAAATTGCCAAAATTCTCGAAAACCACGAACCTTCGCTGTCTACAATATCCTCTCCGTCTTCAAAATTCTGAAATTGCGTCTTCAAATTACCTCCATTCTCGTAAACCACGAACCCTCGGCGCCTCTCCATCTTCAAAATCCCGAAACCCTAGATACGCCAATCGATGGGACAAACTCCGCAAAAAATTCAACCGAAAAAGAAAATCTCTCCCAACAAGAATGCTGGTACATTCCCCTCCCCCCCTTTTTGTGAATTATTTTCGTATTTGGAATTTAATATGGCATATGGGTGTTGGATCATGCGTTTGAGTTTGTTGGATTTTGTTTTATGAATTTTAGTATGCGTTTGAGCTCGTAATGCTTTTATGCTGTCTTCTCGTTTGAGAACAACAGTGACGTTGTATTCGGAGCAGCCTTGAGCTATAGCACATATATTGATATTAGTCTGTACATAATAATTAATTTGGTAGTTTATGCACAAATATACAGAAAGACTTTTCTTAATCATGAGCTCTCTAATCATCAACATGTTTGATTTTGATTTTCTGGTCCACGTGTCTTTCATCTTGAACGCTCATTAAACTCGATTTCTTAGGGTGATAGTTCAATTACTATAACCAGTTTTAGGTGTGTTGCAAAGTGTTTGTTGTGGTCTGTGTACATATAATATCTCAAATTAATGTGGCATATGGGCACATTTTGTGGACTGTGATCTAACGGGAAGGATTAAAGGCTGCATTGTTGATCCTGCTCCGGTTGCGGCTCCCGATCCACAGGTAAGTTTGCTTTTAGAATTGAAGGGGTAAAGTAAAAAAGTAAAAAATTTGGCTACATAAATAGTTTGGATATATTGTCTATTTAGACAGTTTTGATCAATTATGTTGAGATCTTCTGTGTTCGTTGAGACAATATTTATTTTTCACTTTCTTTTTTCCTTTTCATTTTCTTTAACTTTTTTTTTATTTTCTCATAATTAATTCAATTTATTTAATTCCTTCTTATTCTACCTTGAATATAAATAACCAATGTATATCTTTTTATTAAACGGGGATGTGCTTACATATGATTTTTTTTCCTTTTTTTGTCACATTTAATATTTTTCTTGTCAATATGGTCAAATTTGTTTGAGCTTGCCTTCTATACGTTCTAGGTTTTTGCTTCTGGATTTTCGGCTGCTTTCTTGAAGAAGAATAGTGTTGCAACAAAAGGTTCTGTAGTTGAACCGGAKGTAGATGTAAAGSTTGGAACGAGAACCTCCATTGAAGTTAAACCTGCTTTAAGTGAGACGGCTCTGCTCCTCATTCTTGAGAAGTTATTTGGAGTGGCTCTGTTCTGAAAAAGATTTTTTATTAATGTGCACATGAGTTCTTATTATTGTGCAAATTATTACTTATTAATGTGCATCTTATACAGTTTGCTGGTACAGTCACCCGAAACACAAAAAAAGTTGATGTTACATTGAGTCGCTAAAAGAAAGAAGAAAGAAGGCAAAGTATGAACCATATGGTGGTGATTTTGAGAGGCCTTTGCGACATAAGGAAGAGTCTGAACCTTCACCACAAGTGAGAAACCTCCGCCACATAATGAAGAATCATTTGAAGACACTCCACCTTTAGGCGTGCACATTCTAGAGAAGAATTTGTGATTCTGGCAAAAGTTGCGGTAAATATTTTCCCATTTTTTTAGTGATTTTTTTTAATATATATCTTGTCAAACTCATGTGTAATTCCATTGCTGGTGTATTTTTATAATTTGTGTATTGATATATATTGTGCATGACTTGTAATACTATTGTGCAGTTCTTATTGCACTATTGTGCATATCCTAAAACTAATGTTGTAATATTTAATTTGATTCTAAAATAAAGTTAAACTGATAATACTAGATCATATTATGATGTTGCAAACAGAGCCTTCACCTCAATCTCATAATCAGTATCGAAAGAACAAAAAATTAAATAAGAATTCATGAAACACTATAACCAAGAGTGCAAGAGCGTCTGCACCAGTGACATATTGTGCACAATTTATTTCACTATTGTGCAAAATTCATTACATTGTTGTGCACAAATTGACACTTACTTGTGCACAACCCAATTTGCTAAATTAAGAAAATAATATTAATGGTAGATCTTGATATATGCCAATTGGTCCCATTTTTACTTCCTTCCTCAAATCATCTGCAAATTACAATGTGCAAGCAAGTGATTATTACAACCATAACCGATACCAAGTAAAATTTCGAGGTAAGAACACACAAAAATCAGAAAATAAATTTTCAAATATCTTTGAAGTAATGATACATCTTGGCTCATGCACCATTGCCTTTTTGAATTACTCGAGTGACAATCAACGTATTTAGTAGTTATCAATACAGCTACAAATGTAACATTTATTTGTGGTTGTCAATCCTAGCGAAAGGTGCAAACACCATATTAATGTGCACAAACCGACAATTATTTGTGCACAAACAAATCACACTGGCATCAGATGAAAACCACATCAGACGACAACACGCGCATAATTTTTTAATCATAACAAGTGCAAACACCATTTTGCTACTGCACAGATGTGCACAAGGGAACACATTAATGTGCATAAACGACACTGAATTGTGCACAATAAAAATCACACGACAGCCACATTAGACGACGACACTCACAGATTATTTTAAGACTTCATGACACGTGCAAAACACCATTCAGCAGGAACGTGCACAATGGAACACATTAATGTGCATAAATGGACACTAAATTATGTACAAAACAAATCAGACAGCAACCACATCAGACGACGACATGTACGGATTTTTTTAAGACTTCACGACACGTGGAAAATACCATTCAGCACGGACGTGCACAAGGGAACACACTAATGTGCACAAACTGACACTGAGTTGTGTACAAAACAAATCATACAGCAACCACACCAGACGACGACACTCACAGATTTTTTTAAGACTTCATGCCATGTGCAAAACACCATTCAGTACGGACGTGCACAAGGGAACACATTAATGTGCACAAACTGACACTGAATTGTGCACAATATAAATCAAACGATAGCCACATCAGACGGCGACATGTACAAAATCTTTTAAGACTTCATGACACAGTGCAAAATACCATTCAGCATGGACGTGCACAAGGGAACATATTAATGTGCACAAACGGACACTGAATTGTGCACAAAACAAATCAGATGACAACCACATCAGACGATGACATGTACAGATTTTTTTAAAACTTCATGACACGCGCAAAATACCATTAAGCAGGAGCGTGCACAATGGAACACATTAATGTGCACAAACGGACACTGAATTGTGCACAAAATAAATCAGACATCAACCACATCAGACGGCGACATGTACGAATTTTTTAAGACTTCACGACACGTGCAAAACACCATTCAGCACGGACATGCACAAGGGAACACACTAATGTGCACAAACTGACATTGAGTTGTGCACAAAACAAATCATACAGTAACCACATCAAACGATGACATGTACGGATTTTTACCAGGTTAACTCAAAAAAATACAAAATAAAAAATCCAAAAATCAGATCAACTCCACCAATTTAAAATATAATATTACCTGATTCGTTCAAAATTGAAGCCATCAGTGTGCAACCAAAATTGAACCAAGAAAAAACCAAATTGAATAAGGCACCAAAATCGAATAGGAACCTCCAAAATCGAACAGGATACTCCGACCTAACCCTAAATTCGAATAGGATTGTCACGCCAATCTCTATTACTCCGGTCAAAACCTAAATTCGAGTTGGATTTAAAGGAATTGGAATGAATTTCTCGATAAAATTACTTTTCGATTGAAGTCTGAACGGGTTGGCGTCGTGAAGGGGTTGGCGTGAAGGGGATGGCGTCGTGAACGGGTTCTGGCTTCTGCGTCGTGAAGGGAGGTTTGGGTTTTCTGGCATCTGCGCCGTGAGGGGAGGTTTGGGTTTTTTAGTTTCTGCGTCGTGAAGGAATGTTTGGGTTTTTAAAGCTTTATTAGGGATTTCAATTTATTTGATTAAATATAATCCATTAGATTAGATTAGATATAATGGCTAGGATTTATTCTCATTTCTCACTCACGGACCCATTCTCACCGGAACCCAACCCTATATATATATATATATAGGATGTTTGTATCACGGATTTTCCAATCGAATTGGTTATCTAAATTCAATTGACGAAGAGTGTATGTGGACGTTGGACATTGAAATCCGATTGACATGATTCTTAGGATGGTGTATTCATTTAAAACTTTTAAAGACATTTTAAGATTTTTAAAATTCTGATGTAATTTAATTAAGATATTTTAAAACTTATAAAAGTCTTGAGGTATTTAATTGAGATTTCTAATGAATTATAAAATATCCATAAAAGTCTCAAGGTATTCATTTGAGATATTTTGAATTCTTAAATTGTCATGAGGTATTTAATAAGTCAAGAATTTTTTGAATTTTTAATTTGACTGGATTTTCCTATACTTCTAAGGTGATTTATATATACCAAATTCCATCTTTAAACATGAGATTTCACAAAACTTTTATAAACTCCCAAAAAATATGTAAAATCAATAAAAAATTAAATTAATCCAAACAAATCTTATAGTCAAACAAATCTTAAAATGTCTTTACCACGAGCTTGTAGCTCAAGTGGTATCACTAACCCTTTATAAGGGTGTTGACAAGGGTTCGAACCCTATATCTCTCAAGTTATTTGAGATTTATCTTCTACTTTCCAACCACTTCACCCAACTTATTAAAAAAAAAAATCTTAAAATATCTTTATAAATTCTAAATGAATACACCCCCCTTAATATGCGTCTCGTCAAAGATGAATGTGATGAATATTCAAACCACTACATATTTAATGCAACACATACATATTCATTACAGATAACATCATTATTCATCACATATATCACACATTCAGATTCATCATACATAAAACAAAATATTCAATTCTCCTAATATAAAATCAATAAAGTACTATTATATTCATCACACATAACATTCATATTTATTACACAAAACATAAATTTCATCGCATAAAATATACATATTCATCAAACATAATATTCAAATGGGAACTGAGTGCACCCAGGTGCATGATACAATTTGTCCATGCATAATACACATATATAAACTATATTTTTTTAATAAATTGTATATATATATATATATATATATATATATATATATATATATGTGTGTGTGTGTGTGTGTGTGTGTGTGTGTGTGTGTGTGTGTTTATTGAAAAGAGAAAAACAAAATAGTACAAGTTAAGGGGTATAAGCGTCTGAATAGGGGTACAACAACAATGGTCACAAGCTAGACATAAAACTCAAAAGGAGAGAAAAGCAAGCCTAAGTTGTTGATAATGAAGCACTAAACCGCAACCACTTAATGTGCACACTGATAATGTTGTATGCCACGAATGTCGTCATTCAAAATATCCAAAAGATCTTTCGGCGAGGAATTAAACCAGGTACTATGAAACTCGATTTTGGTTAGAGCATCCACAACATAATTACCTTCCCGATAAACTTATGAAATGATGAACTCCATCGAAGAGATAAGGAACATCATGCGTCGCCATCATACTAAAAACTTTCAAGGCACATCACACGAACGCTTCACAAAACAATTAACCACATATATAGAGTACGACTCAAGGTAAATCGAATGTCATCTCCTAGTCCCCACTTTTTCTATTGATGTAATGGCTGCATTTAGATCCGCTTCAAATGCAAAACCAAACCAAAACTACATGTGAAACCCCTTTGACAAAACCCCTACAATTCTCAGAAATCCCCATTGAGATGCACTCCCCAGGACTGCCAACTAGGGGTGTGTATCGGTCGGTTCGGTCGACCGACCGACCGAATTGGCAAAATTGAATTGACCAGATTTGGTCTTCGGTCGAACCGAACCGATCAAAAAAATATGGAAAGCCGACTCTCGACCAAATCGAAATATTCGGTCGATTCCAGTCGGTTTCGGGCCTAACCGATTTCTATTTTTTTTAATTTCCTTTATTTTCTAAGCCATAAAAATAAATTAAGAAAATATATAATTTATATATATATATATATACATATATATGTATAATTCGATCGGTTCGGTTATATCGGTTCTTTTGGTAGTCAAACGGAAACTGACCGAATTGACCGAGTATTTTACGACCGAAAACCGAACCGCTGGTCAAAAAAACAAACTGAATTGTACTATTCGGTTAGTTTTTTGGTCAGTTCAGTTTTTGGTCCAATTTTGCACACCCCTACTGCTAACCGCACTATATCGGTATTAGTTTTTATCCAACCTAAGAGAAGGGGCTGCCACCTAACCCCGATCAATTTCAGGATCAACGTCAGCCACCCAACCACTCCTAATTTCCTCAAACAAATAACATTGGTCATCGTATTATGCATAACCCTCTGATCTGAGCCCGACGACTCAAAATGAAGTTACGAATCAGGATGATGGAAGCCACCATGATTGGTTCAATTGAATATAAAAACTAACGCGTTCTGGCGGTGCCAAATGACCCGAACCGCTAACAAGAAAGTGGCTCGCCAAAGAAAACGAACTTGGGGATCAAAATTCAGATTCATAACATAAATACAATAAAAGTTAAAACCACATCCAAGAGGTGGGTAAAAACCAAAAATATCACCGAGCCATTCACAAATATCTCGAGTAAACCTGCAACCACTAAATATATGATCAATATTCTTAGAAGTAGAGTAGCAAAAGTAGGAAAAAGAAGAACACATGAAGACTCTCAAACAAATAATGTAAAAAACAGGGAGCGCCAAATCGTTAAGGATCACTTAGCTAGAATCGAAGGGGTCCAAATCCACGAAGCCTAATTAGCGTGAAGAAAATGACACTGAAGGTGATCATAAGCTAAATCTAACGAAACATTTCCCTTATCTGATTGTCCTGATACGGTATCCTCGATGTTTGGGCAATAGGAAATCGTAGAATGTCAATGACAATATCCGTTTGTGCGATTTGTACATATTTGTATTTTTGTTTTGTATATTTTTTTATCTTATTTTGTGTGCTTTAGTTGATTTTGAGTCATATTTTGTCCCTTTTTTCTTTGTTATGCATTTTCGCATTGTTTGTCGTCTTTTTAATATTTTTTATAATTTTTCTTACTTTGTTATTATGTTATTTTATTTTTATTTTCTTTGGGACATTCGAGTAAACCCGAGTGCATTCCCGAGGATCGTAACCAGCTCGACTTGACAACAACACGACCCAGACACATGAAGCACAACCGTCTTTTGATGCGCCACTTTCTGCCTGCATCGACCACATGCTTTGACTAACCGGCCGAAGATCACTCAAAACCGTCGATCAACACCTGATCGACGTGCCATCGACACATGACCATTTTCCTAGCATCGACAACTTCCATTGATCGACTCCATATCGACGACACAAACACCGTCGATCGATGGAAGGCCATTTTCGACCATTTTAGGGCAAAATTACTATTTTTCTCTCACTTTCACCTATACAAACCTACATACTCGGTTGTGGAAAGAGAGCCTTTGAGGGCCTGTTTGCCATAGCATTCGAAATATTAGATCTGGTATTCTGAATACAGTATACTCGTTTATTGTAAGACACAAAAATCAAATATTCAACCAATAATTTCTTACAACTAAATAATTAAATACTCCTAAATACAACATCATTTGATATTCCGACATCTTTGACATTATCATCCACTTTTCAGATACGATTTGACATCTACACTAAAAAAAATAAAAGATTTTGAATCCTATAACAAATAAGAGTTCTTGCTATACACATGATTCTTAATACCCCAAGATTCTAAATACAAGAATATAGAATCCCAACGAATGCTAGTCCAAATAGGCCTTTAAGGTTTGAGAGCCCAACTTTATCCTCTTTTCATCTTTTTGTTCCTTCAAGCATAAATCATCCTTAGAACCCTGGTTAGTTTAATTACTAGAAATTTAGTTAATAGTTAGTTAGATTAGTTTGTTGTGTGGTGAAACTTATTACTTGGTGAAGCATTCTCTCTTTTGTATTTCAAGATCTGAAGATTTCTACTTAGGGTAATTCTAATTCATGTTCTCTTGTATTTTCTTTGTAATCTCCATGAATGTTTGAAGTAATTTGTTCTCGTATATATGATTTTTAGTTTGGATATTTAAAGTCTTCTTATTTTGTTAATGAACTTTTTAATTTCCACCATTTTTATCTTCTTTCTTGTTTTCAAGTTTTTTTACCTCTTTTGGCATGCTTTAGATAGTTGGTAGTGTAGAGCAAGCGGGTTTAACCACATTTAGCTTGTAGTTGACTTGTAGTGTAAAATAGCTTTTTAGGTTAGTAAGTTTAGTTAATTATTCATGATTTAATAAACTTTATTATGTATTTCTTTATGGAAAAATTTCATTTTTGGTACATTATGTTGACCACTTTTCAGAAAAGGTACGTGATATTGGCCAGCATCAAACTACGTCTACTAAGTTGTCAAATTCATCAAATATGATACAAAAAAAGCCCAATCGGACTTTGATGCTTACGTACATAATTGAACCATTACCTATCATTTTTAATTAAATTAAAATGATAAAATTAATAAAATTTACCCTAATTACCTATTGTACCCCCACATTTGAATATTTTCTCTCCAATTTCCACCCACGACGGAGACAGCAGGATCATCTCATACTCCACTGTCTTGCCCGTCTCAATGGCCTCCACTCCATGCGCACTCCCTCTCCTCTCCATTTCTTTCCTATTAAAAAAAAGCAATTCGATTCGATTTCTACTACATAACATATCCAAGCGCACTGCAAAAACCGTAAAAATTCTCAAGCATTCCATCAATGGCCGACGACAACACCGTCACGATCTAAACCAATGTTGTCATCACCGACACTAAGAAGAATCCCTTATCCATCAAGGTTGCCATGGCTCAGATGCTCCATGGCGGCGCCGTCGTTGAGGTCACCAATCTGGATCAAGCCAAGACGGCCGAGTTAGCCAGCGCGTGCTGCGTAGTCTTCTCTGATCCGCCGTACAAACCAGGCATCTCCCGCATGCCCGATCCATCCCTGATCAAAGACATCAAGCAAGCTCTCTCGATCCCCGTAATGGCAAAATCAAGGGTTGGGCATTTTGTCGAGGCACAGATCCTCGAGTCGATCGGCGTCGATTACATCGACGAGGGCGAGGTTCTGGCAATCACCGACGAGGATCACTTCATCAACAAGCACAATTTCCGCTCCACGTTCGTCTGCGAGTGTTGCGATCTTCGAGAGGCGCTGCAGAGTGTTTGGGAAGGGGGGAAATTAGGGAGATAATATCCAGATGTGGGGGTACAATAGATATTTAGGGTAAGTTTTATTAATTTATCATTTTAATTTAAATAAAGAATGATAGGTAATGGTTCAATCATGCCATGTAAGCATCAAAGCCCTATTGGTATTTTTTTGTACCATATTTGATGAATTTGTCAACTTAGTAGACGTAGTTTGATGCTAGCCAACATTACGTACCCTTTTTGGAAAGTGCCCAAAATAATGTAACAAAAATGAAAATTTTCCATTTATTTATTGGTATAATTATATGTATGCTTGTTCTCAATTATGTTATTGTATTTCTTGATGAGTTTAGATTAGAGTTTATGGGTATAGGGTCTAAATAAGTTTAGAACCATCAATTGATAATTATCATGTGTTTAATTGAGAGTGGATTGACAACCCCAATTTGTAGATTAAATGTTCAATAAATTGATAATTGATTGTGGAGACGAGTTTAGAACCCTAGACTCCCATTTTATTGATACTTTCATATTCTTCAATTTCATTTCTCGTAATTATATCATAGTCTTAGCTTTTAAAAACTCAAAACTCAAAATTTGATCGTGTGTTTAGGATTGCTTTTCTTCTATTTTCTTTTTCATTATTTGAACACAAATCACTTCCGATTAATCTTTCTTGAAAGATTCAACTTAAGTCAGCTCACCGCACTACGTTCAACCCCATTCTCTTGCGGCAATCCTTAAATATTTATAAAACATAATGCGTTTGAAATCATTTTAGTGTGCAACAAATAAAGCGACAACAAAATGTCACTTGCCCGTGAAAAAATTAGCTTATCTGATCAAGAAACTGCCTCGTCCAAGAAGGGAGTTGAAGCCGCTCCACAATGCAATGTCCCACCCAGCCTGGAACCAACAAGTATCATGTGTGAGGTTATGAACATGCGCCCAAATGCCTTGTCAAATAGAAGAATCAACGTAACGTCTTGGAGTACCATATGGAACATCACCATATCCGCAGTTAAACTTTGAAAGCAAGTTTCATCAAGAAAGACGAGTTGGCCGTGAAAATAGACCTAACTCCTAGACCCCCTTCCTCCTTTATTGCACAACACCTTTCCCAAGAAATAGTGAGCAAACACTTTTTATTAATATCCCCAGACCACACAAAATTCTGCATGGCCTTATCAAATCTTCTAGTAGTCCAATTGGCCACTTAAGAATTAGCATACTATGAACCGGCGAGATGGTAATTACCAAATTTACAAGACAAGTCCGTCCAGAGAAGTAACTTTCCACATTGCAAACTTAGAAATAATCTTATCCAAAATAGGGCGCAATTAGGCCTGAAGAGGCATCCCCTTGAAAATCAGCACACCTAAATAAACCATAGATAAAGATCCACAGTAACTAGAAGTAATCTCCTGAAATCTCGTTTTCGTACAACGCATAACACCTCTCCCGAAAAAATCTTTAGACTTAATAGGACTAAAATCTTAACCTGATAGCAAACCCCATAATGCTGAAAAATCCCCATAATAGCGTGAGCATTGGCAGTGGGCGCACGACAAAGGAGAATAATATCATCCGCATAAAGAAGGCAAGGAGGAAAAAATGACAAACGTCTGGCTTTAAAAGAAGTGATATCACCCTTAATGCTAGCCCGCGTCAAAGCCCGAGCAAGAGCATCTTCAACAATGCAAAAGAGCAAAGAGGACTGCGAATCCCTTTGGCGAACTCCACTAGAGTAACCAAAAAACCCAATGGAGCTGCCATTAAATAGTAAAGAAATATGCGCCGAGTGCAGAATGAGGTCAATCCAACAAATGAAATCAGACAAAATCTTCGTGACAATTTTGAATGCAAAGTAACTAAAGGCGAAAATCATCAACACGAACAACGCCCTTTATTTTTGGTGGCAACACCATGAATATTGAATTAAAGTCTATGAGATGTCTCCATGAAGTGACGAACCAGAGCACATACATTCGTCCAAATGATGTCCCAATAAGTATGAAAAAAAATACTCCACTAAAACCATTATACCCAAGACTATCCGCCTAAGATCAAACACCGCAAACTTGATTTCCTTGTCAACCGATAAAGCCATACTAAACATTAGGTCTCGTTGAACCTGGAATAACATCATCAATCAAATTGATGCCAATGACCTCTCCGGCATTAAAAAATAATTGGTGGTAGTAGTTAGAAGTATGTATCGGAATATCCAAAGGGCGGTGAGTAATATCACTATCGACCATCATGGTCGAAATGTTCACACGGGCTGAACGAGCCTGAATGCATCGATGGAACAAACTAGTATTACAATCGACATCCTTAAGCCAATCCACCCGATACTTTTGACGCAAAATAGTAGCCTAGTTGTTAAGAATTCGAGTTAGGTTTGATTGAAGACCGATTTCAACATTAATATCCGAATTCGAGTACCCCGTAACCATATACATTTGCTAAAAGTTTTCAAGCACAACATGAGCATCCTCCGCCTATGTACTAATATCTCCGACTGAGTGATGGATGGGTGACTGCCAAGAGTTAGAGACGAGTATGAGAAAACCTTATTGCAACGGCCGAGGGCTAGGCACTGCCGAGGAAAATGGTGGTCTGATACCGACTGGGGGAGCAAAAAGTCTTTGATTTTGTGCCAAATAGCCGTAAACGTGGGAAAATTTTGTTTTTAAGTACACTATATTGGCCACATTCAAGAAAAGTTACGTGATGTTGGCCATTATCAAACAATGTCTATTAAGTTGGCTAATTAATCAAAAAAAGGTACACAAAAAACCCCAATCGGGCTTTTTTGCCGACTTGGCATGATTCTATTTTTTTTATCATTTTTCTTTAATTTTAAATATTAAATTGAAAAGAAAAGCTGGAGAAATTGGTACACTATGTTGGCCACATTCCAGAAAATGTACGTTAAATTGGCCATCATCAAATCATATCTACTAAGTTAACCAATTAATCAAAAAAGGTCCAAAAAACACTTTGATCGAATTTTTTTTCTAAAGTGGTATAATCCTATATTTTCTATAATTATACAAAATAAATTAAAGACAAAAATGTGTTTTACTCTCCCTTTTCTTTTTATGTTTTTTCTTTTGTCTTTCCGTTAATCTAATTAATAAAATTATAATCAATAAGAATTAATATAAATTATTTATAAATATAAAAATATAATACAAATATTAAAAAATATATAATAAATATAGAGAATTCAAAATTCATTTATAATAGATTTTCTCATATATATTTTATAATTTTTTTAAGACTCATTTTATATTCTTATATTTATCTCCGAGTTTATTAATTTTGTATTAATTATAATTTTAATAATATAAAAATTATATAAACTATTATATTAACTTTATAATTTTTGAAGATCTATTTTATGTTTATATATTTATCACTGATTTTTTATTTATTTCTTATTAATTAAGATTTATTTATTTGATTAAAAGAAAATAAAATAAAGGCAAAACAGGTTTTTTTCTACAACTTAATATTTAAATAAAAGAAGATTAATAAAATAATATATAATCATGCCACGTCAGGAAAAAGATCCGATCAAAGCTTTTTTGAACCTTTTTTTGATGAATTGGTTAACTTAGTAGATATGATTTGCTGATGGCCAATTTAACGTACCTTTTTTGGAATGTGGCCAACATAGTGTACCAAAAATGAAAATTTTTCCATTTTTCTTGTCAATTTAATATTTAAAATTTAAAAAAAAATGACAAGAAAGTATTGAATCACGCCACGTCAGCAAAAAAGCCCGATTGGGCTTATTTTGTACCTTTTTTTATGAAATGACCAACTTAATAGACGTTGTTTGATGATGACCAACATCGCATACTTTTTCTGGAATGCGGCCAACATATATAGTGTACCAAAAATGAAGTTTTCCCCCATAAACATCATCATATACATAGATAGATCAAGCTTAGCCACAGTGCGAAGTTCATTGAAACAACCAACCCACGTATGAAAACCATCTGAGGTTGAGACCTGTACGAAATCGCTAACAAATTAACATTACACACACAAATACAGAATCATCCTAACTTATGTGTCTTCTTCTCACGATTCGGCTGACAAATAAAAAATATTAGTATTTCGCTTGTTTGTGTGTCATCCAAGCTTAATATCTATCTGTATTATTTTTTTTTATTATATTTCGCCTAATTTTAATATTTTTCTTTTATTCTCCTAATAGAAAAAAAGTAAATAAGTCATATATAATTTTTAAAAAACAATTATCTTAGTTAAAAAGGTAATTACATATAAAATAATGTAATTAAAAAACTTTATTATGAATATTATCTAAATAAGTTGTATTTTTAATAAGAATTATAATAATTGTATTTTTAGAATTTCAAATATTAATAAATTGTGAGTTATTTACAATAAATATGTAACTAAATATTTTTAATGAATTCAATATAAACATAAGAATATATAATAATTAATAAATATTGATTAGTCACCGGTGCAATGCAACACGTGTTAAAAAATCATTTGAAATTTTATAATTATGTAACTAAGACTTCTTAACGTAACTTAGTCCCGAGCTTGAAAAATAAAATTAATAATAATAATAATAATAATAATAATAATAATAATAATAATAATAATAATAATAATAATAAATAGTGATTAGGCACTAGTACAAGGCACGGTCAATAGTACGACATCCTTTGAACTTATTTAGTAATACATGATTTTTTAGGTTTAAAACTATGTAATTATCAAATATTTTGTATACTTTAAGTATATCTTATAATAAATCCGTATAACCAACGGGTGTTAAACTCGTGTGTGTGTGCATGTGTGTGGGGGCGGGGTGGGGGTGAGGGGGTTCCAATGAGAACCCTCTCTTATTTGCGAACCTGCGAACTAGTGTTTTCATTATATATCAGCAGTGTTTTTTATTATATTATCACAGTGTTTTTATAAATAATTCAGTTATATACATCAATAGTGCTTTTATTATATAATCCTAGTGCTTTGATCAATTAAGGTAGTATACAAAAAATTTGATTCATCCATATGATTAGATTTAAGGCCCATAGTTGGTCTTAAGTTCACATATAAGGTAGTGGTTCTCATTTGAAAATAATCATATAAATATATATATATATATATATATATATATATATATATATATAAACACGCACACACACTAGTATTTCCCCCCATGCGTTTCACGTGCAATTATTTTAATTTTATAATCGTACGGAAAACCTAAATATAATTCTTTTTAAATGATCAACATTAAGTAATTAAGTGATTGTGTTTATTCAACTAATCAAATTATTTTTCTCTTAACAAAATTCATTATTAATGAATGCATTTGTAAAATACAGTCATATATCATTAAGTATTTATAATTTCATAATAAAATCATTATGTTTCTTGTAATTAGACTGAATCTCGAAAGATAATTTTTAAGAAGGGTTAATATAATATAAAAAACTACCATTAGAGTTTTGGGTAACAACAAAAATTTAAAATTTTCTTACAAAGTGCCCCTTAATATATAGTTGATTCTAGCTTATACTTTTTTCATAAGAAGTTTTTACTCGAAATTTACCCTTGTAATTTTAAGAATATTACCGTTAAAACCTTAAAGCTAAGAGAGAGTCAAAACTCATAGTTTCCAATGAGAACCCTCTCTTATTTGCGAACCTGCAAACTAGTGTTTTCATTATATATCAGCAGTTTTTTTTATTATATTATCATAGTATTTTTATAAATAATTCAGTTATATACACCAATAGTGCTTTTATTATATAATCCTAGTACTTTAATCAATTAAGGAAGTATACAAAAAATTGATCCATCCATATAATTAGATTTAAGGCCCATAATTGGTTTTAAATTCACATATAAGGTAGTGGTTCTTATTTGAAACTAATCGTATAGTGCTTTTATTATATACTAGCAGTGTTTTTATTATACAATCACAGTACTTTATTAACATTTCAATTATATACACCAGTAGCGCTTTTATTATACAATCCTAATACTTTTAATTAAATAAGAAAAAATACACAAAAAATCTGATTTATCCATTTAATTAGATCTAAGGCCCATAATTGACCCTAGGTTTACATATAGGGAAATATATATGTAAACACGTACACACACACTAGTATTTCCCCCCATGCGTTTCACGTGCAATTATTTTAATTTTATAATCGTACGGAAAATCTAAATATAATTCTTTTTAAATGATCAACATTAAGTAATTAAGTGATTGTGTATAAATCGGATATGTAATTATTGGAATAATTGTTGGAGACTCAAATGATGGATATGCAAGCATGATAACTTATATGCTGTTCTATATCTCCATGAATTTAGGAACTTTTGCTTGCATTGTATTATTTGGTCTACGTACCGGAACTGATAACATTCGAGATTATGCAGGTTCTCAGAAGCCTGGTCGAAAATTCCTGAGTTCGAGTTTAGGTGAAGGAAGTATGATTGCCTTACCAATAGTTGAAACTCAATCAGGAAAAATAGAAAATTAGAGGGGGGTCAAACTTAGGAACCGTACATGCACCTTTTGATGCATACGGTTGTTTTCCATATCCCTATTTCCTCCATCAAAAAACACAATTTCTCAAAGGAAAAACAAAATTTCTTGGAAAACATTCAAGTCCGAGTCATGATATATATCATGAGCGATACGGAAATAAATCGAGTAATCTGTTCCTTTATCCAAGAAAAGGTATTTCTAGTTTGCATGGTCAATCATTGATCCGAAGATTTCTCGAATATTTTTTGACTCAATTTCAAAAAAAGAAAGAATCTGGGTGGGGTTTTCTCTTGATTGAATAGAGAAAAAGAAGACCATCCCCCCTTGAGAACGGGAATTGAACTCTATGAGATCTAATCTCCCGTTGAACTTCTAATTTTCTGAATTCCAATCAATTCATTTAATTTCGGTCGGCCAGATCCTTCATTTTTTTTTTCTGTAAATGAAGAATTTTTTCAAGTAATTAAATATTATTTAATCAATGACAATGAGCAAATTTATAACCCCCCAGAGTATATGCTTCAACAGGAATCACACAAGGGTAGATTAGAAACCTGCCCGCCCGTTACTAAAAATATTCTTCTTTTTTTTATATTTTTTTCTCTTAACATAAGTTCTTTATTTATAAATGCATTTGTAAAATACAGTCAGATATCATTAAGTATTTGTAATTTTATAATATAATTATTATGTTTCTTGTAATTAGACTGAATCTCGAAAGATATTTTTTAAGAAGGGTTAATAAAATATAAAAAACTAGTATTAGAGTTTTGGGTGACAATAAAAAATTTAAAATTTTCTTACAAAGTGCCCCTTAATATATAGTTGATTTTAGCTTATATTTTTTTCATAAGAAGTTTTTACTCTAAATTTACCCTTGTAATTTTAGGAATAATAGCGTTAAAACCTTAAAGCTAAGAGAGAGTCAAAACTCATAGTTTTCTTTGTAATTTAAACCTTTAAAGGATTTTTCTGTGTAAATACTTCAAGCTTCACGTGTAGTTTTTGTAGTAGCCCATTTTTATAATGAACTCATTAACATGAGTTTGATTTCAAAAATTCAAAATAGAGCATTTGACAATATGAATGGAAACAAAGAACCAACATTGTTTGTTTAATGGGCATCAATATAGTTTCTGAAATTTTAAATAATCGCATCATATATAAGACTTATTTTTTTGTAATTCCAAGAAAAACTTAAATAGCTTATTTTTAGTGAATATATATATATATATATATATGTGTGTGTGTGTGTGTGTGTGTGTGTGTGTGTGTGTGTGTTTGTTTGTGTGTGTGTGTGTGTGTGTAGATTTAAATAATGTACACTCAAACGATCTTAATATTTTTCTTTTAAATTAATACTATTTCCAAGATTTAGAAATTTGGCTCATAAAAAGATTATATTTGGAGTGAATATACTTTACAAATTATGAATAAAAAATTTGTCATGACATTTGTAGATTTGAGCTATGGTTTTATCATCATCGGTGTTAAACCTTTATGATTAGTCACTCTTGATATAGCAACGTATAATTGATAATGATTGAAAACCAACTTCTTCAAGAAAAGTGCAACATGAGAAATAGACTGTACTTCATTTTTATTTATACTCATCGCATATGAAATATCATTCGAACACCGAAATAAGTTCTTGAAAACTGATAGGTAACATTGTTCAACACTGACACCTAACGATTTTCCGTTAGATCAAATCTACGCTTGTTAATTTCAATAGTTCAACATTTTACGCACACTTACAAACTAAAACTAATTATAATCCATCCAAAAAAGAAAATAATTCAACCAAATATTTTTATTACTTCACTATAACATAGATATATTATTTAATAAAAGCACCTAAATATGTGAATAATAAGTTTCGCAAATGTCTAGTTGTCAACTATACAAGTAGTATAATTATTGATAAATAAAAACGGTATAATTATTGCAACTACACTATCAGTTAAACCATGAAATAGTTTATTCAATCAGCAAGGACCATCTGAAAAGTTAAATCTTTGTTTAGGTACGGCAAAACATCATCAATATATTTATCCCAAAAAGTAAATGCAACCCGCAACCTAGACTAATTTTGAATGTTTAAAAATAATTGGAGCCAACATTAATTTCTAATGTTTTATATTCTACATTAATTTTAAGTTTTTTATTTCTAGAATTTATTAAATAATTAATTTAAAAATAGTTATTAGAATTTTTCTGATTTCAAGTTTGAGATTTATTTTGTATTATATTATAACATTTTATATTTTGTCTACAAAAAACTCTCAATTAATTTCGTGACCTGACATCTAGTTCTTTGGATTTTTATTTGTTTATTTGGTATTTTATCTTTTATATTATTTATAATATATTGTTTATTTGGATTATATGTCTTTTTGTTTTTATGAAATAATTGTTAAAATTTAATTACACTTTATTATATTCTTATCTAATTTAAAAGTATTTACACATTTATTTTAAACATTATATAACATTTCATTAAATACTTATTTTTTATATTTATTATTATATACTAATTTTAAGTTTTTTGTATTTCAAATTAATGGAATATTTATGTAGGGGCATTGAAGGGTAATTTTGATTTATATATGAATAAGAGTTAGTGTGAGAAAAATAACTATAATAGTATATTGATTTGAAATTATAACATAAAATCGCGAGTGATCAAGCAGTATTTGAGTCATTGTTCCCCTTATTTGAACTCCCCAATGTTCAAGGCTTGGGGGCTGCTGATGCGGACCAAAATGTCCATACGTGATATTATTGGATATATGTGGTTATTTGTGAAAGACGACCTCATTTCCTGGAGAGGGTGTTCCTCTAGGGGGTGAGCGAGCTGGGTGGTTTCTTTGAGAAAGTGGGCGAGCTCGTTTTATAGTGTTGCGACCTGTAGTATGAGGATGTGTTCTCATATAAGATCGCGACCTCTTATGTTTTATATAGTGTCTGAGCTCGGTTATGGGCTTTGTGAATGTCAAGCCTGTGGGCTTAAAGCGAGTAATTTATGATGTCTTGATGGGCTGTGTGGAAAGAATAATAGGGCCAAGCCTATTCTGGTAATTTAATGAGAAGTTTATTATTTATGGGAATTTACTATGTGGGAGGAATCTTAATATTGAGGCGGTGGTAGAGTTATGGTATTTATGGAATTGTGATGGAAGAAGGTAACCCTAGGCGGAGGGATACTTCTTGTCTCTATAAAAGGAGGTGTACACTTCTCATTATTTATCTTATCATCGTATCATAATTACATCATATATTATTCAAAAGAAGGATTGAATGTTTTGAACTTATTTTTTACTTAAGCATCGGAGGGCCTAACGGGCTCGAAATCCGACCCGTTCAAGGCGCTATTTTGCAGGACCAGCAAGGTTGCTAGGAGGTTCGTTGAAGGCTTGGCAGGTCGCTGTAACGTATTCAGAAGATATTTCAGGTCGCTGATCTCTATCTTGAGATTAGTACCCCATATATTTGGTAACTCAACTTTTTGTACTTATCAAATTGGTTCCGTTTGTGGGAAAGAGGGACATCGAGTCCTTGAGCAAAAAGTGTGAGAAATCTAATAAACCATACATGAAGGATAACATAATACCTAGAACCTTGTACTACGGTTCTGAGTCGGACAAGCAAAAAAAGGAGACCGAGATGGCGGGCTTCGTTAAAGGAGATGGGTGAACACCTTCATAGGCGAATCCGGTAATCCAGGGCCTGGATACTACACCACCCCCCTCCCCAAAACGGCGGGACGGAAAGGAACCAGTGGAAGTTTTGAAGACATCGGAGGTGGTAGCACAAAAAGCAATCCACTTCGGAACAGAGGAGTGGAAGAACTTACCCAAGAATAAACCTTGTCAGGTTGATAAGGGATTCTTAGAAGGGATTTGGATTTTGTGCCTTGGGAGAGACAGGAAGAATTGCGTAGATATCTGACAGGCGAGCTGGATACTCGGAAAGAGAGGAGGGACGAACTTAATAGCGAGAAGGAGGAAAAGTCGATAACCAGGAAGGCGAAGCAAAACGAAAGATCTGCAACCAGGAGAGCTTATCGCGGAAAGAAGGAACAAAGTAAACGTAAGCACGAGGACACATCCAGCTCTACCGCGTCTACGACTCACAAGCGTAAAGGAAAGGGAGTGAAGGTGAGACGAGGGTATTACAGGCAACAAGGTCGCCGGCATGACAAACACACCAGTGAAAGCGAAACCCAGACCTCAGAAATGGACGGTGAATCTCGGGATAAAACCCGTAAGAGTCATGGCATGAACAACGAAGGAAGGGACGAAAATGAGGTGGGGCTAGGGAGTAAGGCTTTTAGATATTTGCAGGAAGCTATGCTGAAACTGCAGAAACAAGTAGAAGGAGAAACATTTGATGGAGAGGAAGGGCACCCCTTTTCAAAGGATATATTGCAGGCTACGTACCTAAGGGATATAAGGACTTGAAATTTCAATATCGAGGAGCGACGGATCCAACCGAACACTTGCAGCTCTTCGAGAATGAAAGGATGTTTCGTAATTACACAGACGATGTGGCGTGTCGAGCTTTTGTATCCACCTTGAGAGGAATTGCACAAAATTGGTTCTACCAGCTCCCACGAGGAAAAATTACTAGTTATCAGGTGTTGTGGGCTGCATTTTTGAAGCAGTTTTCCAGTGTGAGGCAAAGTACAAAATTTTGATTCAAGCTTTTTGGTTGCCTACTTATGAAAATTTGTCAAAAGATCAATAGCATGCCCGCAAGAGAACGGGGTCGCGCGTAGTTTGGCAACTTGACTCGAGTCGTCTCTCAA
Source organism: Phtheirospermum japonicum (assembly GCA_014905375.1). Classification (NCBI taxonomy): domain Eukaryota; kingdom Viridiplantae; phylum Streptophyta; class Magnoliopsida; order Lamiales; family Orobanchaceae; genus Phtheirospermum; species Phtheirospermum japonicum. The sequence continues at coordinate 1,361,254 of BMAC01000020.1, forward strand.
GGAACATACAATCGGAATTTTAAATAGTTTGTTCAACACAATAACGCATACAAATTGGGGGGAATTTGATGTTGATTAATAACTACGAATTTAAATAGCAAGACTTAATTTAAAACAAACTAATTTAATTAAATTATTCAAAATAATTAACCAACTAAAAATAGAACTAATGATTAACTAATTTAAAAACCAAATTTAATTAACTAAACTTAGACTAATTAAATAATCAACAATTAAAATTAATTAATAATTTCAATAAACTAAGAAATTAAGTTTCAGAATCTAACTTGAGTCTAAAAGTCCCAAACAGCATGCATAAAATGAATTCGATTAACAAAATAATTTAAATCAACTAAAAACTGCTAAGGGTTGCTGCTAAGGGTTACTGCTAAGGGTTGCTGCTAATCGTTACTGCTAAGGGTTGCTACTAACTGTTGGTCCAACGGTTAACACTAACGGTTAACAACAACGATTAACACTAACTGTTTAACAGAAACTAACATAAATTGCATGTATGAAAGATCAACCAAACAGAACATTAAACTTCCAACAATAAGCATATAAGACTGAAAATAAACTGAGATTAAATAACTAAATACGTTCAGCGAATTCAAACGGAAACAAACTTCAAGAACATAAACTAAATATTATTCGAAAAGCTTTAAAATCTAAGAATTAAAACTAAGAAACTAATGAAGGATTGTAGAAAACTTATTGTAGCTACTGGAAACTGAAAGTTTTTTGGCTAATTCGAAGAGGAAACGCAGCGAAACGGACGAAAATAGATGAACGGCGTCGAACGGGCTCCGGAACTCATCGTCGTCGAATCTTCGATCTCTCTTCGATCCTCGCGTTTTTGGTGTTTTAATCCGTCTCCAAACCCTAGATTATGTTTATGGTAAGTATTTAGGGTTACCACACGCACACCCAGACCTAGATGCTCGAAATTCGGATTAAGGAGGGTATTTAAAGATTTTTTCCGTGAACTGGGCCGAAAAATCTGTTCTGGGCTTCCTGGGCCCGTTAACGGTAACTCGCTAATGGTTGGTGCAACCGTTAGCTGCTTTTATTTTGTATTTCGGGCTTACGACAACAGTTATAAGGCAACCATTATAGAAAGTTACCGTTAGCTCTTGAATTCAGCACTCTGATCGTTAACATCGGTTGTCAGTAACCGTTAAGGTTAGCGGTAACAGCTAACGGTTGGAGTGACCGCTAAGTGTAACCGTTAGCCTCAACGACAACGGTTCCAGCAGCATAACCCTTCTAGAAAGTGTGTCAGCTTCAATTCTTGCTACTTCTTCACCGGAAAGCTCGATCTTTGAATTTCGATCATCATAATTCATCTTTAACATGCTGAACTCTTCCGGTTACTTAGCTATAAAGTGAAAAATCACAAATAATCACTTATTTGCATCAATCTAGATCYAAAAGCGGTAAAATAAGTTGGAAGTCTAAATATATGAAATTAAGCTAAATCTATCCAACTTATACCAAAAATTATAAGAAAAAGCAATTAAAATACAAACTAAAGTCAAGACAATTACGTGCTAATCAACTACCCCACGCTTTATTTGTTTGTTCGTCCTCGAACAGACGTTAGATTCAAAGTGTAACTTAGAAAGAAAATAAGTTCGAGTAATGAGTCGTGCGTTGCTACATAGATAATTTTGAAAATATAGGCACTAAGTCACGCAACGTCAAACACTCCACCCTTATTACATTGTCACTCCAAAATCAAATTCATGCATCCTCACAAGAGGGTAATATATAGGGTGTACGCTCAAAGCACTCAAGTATTTTATGCATGGGACGTGTATACGCTCAAATCATACTAATGCAAGTACAATAAACAAGAACCGAAAATCAATCTCTTTTCAATCGCAAATTAAGTGTGTTATCAAACTAAGAATCGGAAAAGGTCTTTTCGGGTTGTAATGTAAGGCTCTTTGGATGGGTATGGAATATAATTTGTGTGGCTAAATAACTCACTCAACCTAATCTAATCACGAAGCAAGTTGCTTCACCTCGTTCAAAAGAAAAACCTCACTAATCACTCATAACGTAGCCTTAAGATTTAGGCTATTTCTCAACTTGCAAACCGTAAAATCGGCTTGTCGCTCAAACCACTTAAACAATTGAAGCTTATAACACGCTTCTTACACAACTCTTGCCTTCTAAACATTAGGCTTCATAATAAAATTAAAAATAAAACACAAGCCTTAATTAGCGCGTAGGCATTGACTAACACAAATTCAACTAGACTCACCATCCTTCTTTTTCTTCTTCTTCTCTCTTTTTTTTTATTTCCCCCTTATTATAATTTTTTATGGGGTCATTTTTTTTTCTTTTTCGGATGGTGGTATTTCATTACAAAAATTCATAAAATCATAAATTCCTAATAAAAATTCCAAAACTCTAATAACCAATAAAAATAACGAACTCCTACCCCACGCTTTTAATGGGTTGTAGGGGTCGACTCAAAAACACTCATGGATATAAGCATGGACTATTTGGCTATGAGGGGCTCATTCGGAATTTATAGTGGCTAAAAATATATGGATATTGCCGGAATAGGGTTTATATATGTGCCTTAACCTCATTTTCAAAGTCAACTACACACAGCGGTTTCAAAGAGATCTAAAATCAAAACTCATTCAAGTACATGCAATGATGATAATCACTCAGGCTACTCACAGGCTTTTTGCATGAAAAAGTTCTGGATTGACGCTGCTTTCAAAGTTTTGTGAAATCAAATGCGTCTAAGTACCATTTTACAATATATAAATAATAAATTTTGAAAGATTTAAGCAATTATGCACGCTCAAAAGGCTAGAACCTCAAATCATACTTAGCTAACTTCGACAGGCAAGCTATACAAATACAATTCAGCGCAGAAATAGCAATCAATCACGTAAAATATTAGCTAAGACAAATCACGAAAATCCGACATTTTAAATTTTGCACAATTTTCAGTTATAAATCACAACTCAACCATCCCCTCCTCTAAAAAAATGTGCCAAACTCCCGGTTGCCATAAATATAAAGAAAATAAGCACAAGGGAGATAAGAAAAACATCCCTGAAAAATCGATAGTTGAGCTTCTCCAAAAGTACTTGTGCAATAATTCCTCGTCTTGAACTCATGATTGGATGTCTTGGATAAGAAAAACCTACAAAACAAATAATAAAAGCAACTAACTAATATTTTTGGAATTTTGAATTTTTCAATTTTTTTTTTAAGAAAAAGAAAACGAAAAGGAAAAGATATGATTGTAATCAATTGCATCGCGCAAGTGCCCGGTGGCACATCGTTCGGGATTTGAAGCGGCCGGATTGCGACTCAATGTCAGAAATGGCTGGATTGCAGCTCATCAAAAGGTTGTCGGACTGCGGCTAGATTGGGTCGGATTGCGACCTCGGTTGGTGAAAATGAATTTTGTAAAAATTGGACGGCAGACGCGAATAGCGGCAACACGCAGCGGTTAGGTGTTACCATTGACCATACCGCTACGTTCTCTGTTTTAAGGTCAAAAACCTGCCTCCTTTTCCAACTAACGGTAGCTATTAGCGGTTGCTACCCAGCGTTAGTATGTATCGTTATCCCTGGTTTCTGTGGCTAGCGGTAGCGGTGATTTTAACGGTCTGGTTCAGCAGTAGCTATTACCGCTATGTATCCACTAAATGTCCTGTTCAGCGAGTTTTCAAAATCTCTGCACATTAACGCACACATAAACGTACCACGGCAATTGACACAATAAAAAGACAGAAATAAAATAAAATAAAAATCAAAAGAAAATTAAAGAAAAGAAAATGAAAACTAACGAACGCTTGGGTTGCCTCCCAAGAAGCGCTTGTTTAATGTCGACAGCTCGACGRYATTCCATGCGATCAATTTTTAGRCCGTGGGGGCCCCACTAATTCTTCTTTATCACGATCGRGATTCAGCRCATGTTCCTTGTAGAAAGGTTTGATTCTATGCTTGTGGACTTGGAATCTCGYRTTCTTACGCTCATCGTATAMAGTGGCAACTCCGTACTRATCCATTTCCGTTATCATAAATGGGCCACTCCATTCGGCCTTGAAATTGGTCGGTTCAAATTTACGTCCGGAATTGTAGAGCATTAGTTGACCAACCTTGATTTTCGTATCATGAATCTTCTTGTCATAAACCTCGCTCGACGTCTTCTTCTTCGTCGTCCAATCCTTGCTAAGCGCCTCGCCCTTGTTCTTTGCACGTTTAAAATTCTTGTAGGGGTCGAGGGAAATAATTCTCGAATGATTATGCGATGGCTTCGTCTCCTCTGTAAACTTTGAATGATTTGGTTTCGACTCCACTTTTGGCCCGATTTTAGGTACGTCCCACAACCAGCAATTCCATCTATGATTTCTCCTATGTCAACCCCCAACAATTTGATCAATTCTTCCTCACTCAAATGCTCCTCATCGTCCTCGCTGTCAAACCCGTCTATAGTGGTAATGCTTTGAAGATCATGGACGCAAGAATCGATTAGATCTACAAATGAACACTCATCTTGCATAAATGATGAAGGGGTGTTATAGATGTCTCGAAGTGAAAATGTCACTGACTCGCCTAAGACGGACATGGTCATCCTTCCTTTGTTCACATCTATTAGAGTATTCGTAGTCGACATAAATGGACGTCCCAGTAAGATGGTATGCTCCTTGCTCTCGCTTGGTACTTCCCCAACATCTAAAATCACAAAATCAACAGGGACAACCAGCTCGCCAACCTGCACCAAAACATCTTCAATAATACCCAAAGGCCGCCGAATCGACCGATCAGCCAATTGTAGGCGCATAGTGGTAGGCTTCAATGTCCCAAGATCGAACTCTCTAAATAAGGAATAAGGCATCAAATTATGCCAGCGCCAAGATCGAGCATCCCCCTTGCTGTTTGTCCATTCCCAAGGGAAATAGTAATACAAAAACTTCCGGGGTCCTTTTCCTTGGGCGGAAATGGTTTTTTGATTATCGCGCTAACTTCTTTCGTCAATGCCACATGTTCGTTTGCTGCCAAGCGCCTCTCTCGTGACGCTAGTTCCTTGAAGAATTTWASGTATGCGGGRATCGTCTTGATCACATCCAGCWGYMGAAYGTTAATATTCACATTCTTCAGTAAATTGTATAGCTCCATGAATTTCTTATTTTCCTTGGCTGGACGAAGTCGACTTGGGAAGGGAACATGATCATAACTAGTCAACTTCTTTGGGAAATCAATGGGTTCGCCAGTGGCTGAATTGTTCCTTCTTTTTAATGCTCCCGGCACATATGGGTTGGTCGACTTATGCATAAGGTCGGTCGGTTTGGTTGCATCTTCATGCGGTTGGGTCTCGGCTTCTTCCGTGTCTTCTTCCTTTTCTAGCTCTATGCCATTATCTACCTCTTTTCCACTTCTCAGCACATGAATAGCCGAGGCGTGTTTCGTTTGGCTCAGAAATTTATTTTTCTCATTCGACAATGTTTTTACAGTCGCGGACAATTGTCCTATAATCATATCCGAATGCCGCTGCACAACCTTGACTAGTTCATCAAACCTTGACTCGAATTTTGCATAGAGATCCGTTATTTGCTTATCCGTTTGTGCAGTTAATTGCGTGAGTCCTTCTCACTTTATTTGCGTGAGTCTCCGCTACTTGATTTTGTTGCCATACTAAAAGTTGATCATTTGCTTGCACAGGTGCATGCGCTTGTCCGGGGCCATATGTGAATTTTGGATGATTGGGAGGTCCTAGATGATATGTGTTTCCCGCTGGAGGTTGAGGTTGGAAATTTTGAATAGCTTTGACCTCCGTTTCTTCCACTTTATCAAACACGGTTGTGCACACACCCGCTACATGTCCTTGAAATCCACATCGTGCACATAACTCAATAGTCTTCTTTGATAGTTCCATATTCGCCACCTTTGCTCTTAGGGCGGACAACTCCTTGGTCATCTCTTCGAGCTTCTGGTCTCTCTCGTTTGGCATCTCGGAGACCTCTTTGGCCATAATCGTTCATGGTCGAGAATTAGTTTATCTCGATTCTCGCTCAAGTTCTCAAACAGTTGCTTGGCCTTCGTTGCTGTCAAGCATCCAAAATCTCCCCCAGCAGCTACTTCAACGTTATTTTTGTAGGAGTCCAAAAGTCCTTCGTAGAAAAGTTGGTTCACCATTCCTGGAGAGTTGTGATGATGTGGGCAAGCTTGCAATAGAGATTTGAAACGTTCCCACGCTTCGTGAAACAGCTCCCCATCTTGCTGGACAAAATTGGCTATTTGTCTCCTTATGTGGCCCGTCGTCTGAGCTGAGTAATACTGATTAATGAATTTTTCGCTAACCATGGGCCAGTCGATTAGAGATCTCGGTTCTAGTGAAAGTAGCCAAGATTTGGCTTTGTCCTTCATGCAGTTAGGAAAACACACCATTTGAAGGTCTTCGTGATGAAGTCCCGGAGATGGGGTCCTACTAACTTCAGCGTAAAACTCCTTGAGGAAAGTCAATGGATCTTCGTTGGCGAGGCCGTGAAATGTCGGGTGGTTGTTGATTATATGAGGTTTCAACTCAAAGTCTCTAGCAGTCCTTCCCAACATAATGGCGGAACTGTAGGGACCCACTTGAGGAGTTGTAAACTCTCTTTGTCTTGGCTCGCGTGCTCCATGTCTTTCTTGATTATCCGGCCTCGCGTAATTCCTTTCGTACTCGTTCCTCCCATCATAATTGTTATTCGCAAGCCAATCATTAACACGCTTGTATCTATGGTAAGATCTTTCGGAATAGTCATCCGGAATGTAGTGGTTGCGATTTCTAATTCCTCTTCCTCGTTCTACATTCTGGTCCATCTCATTCCATTGGACATTCTCCCAATACTCTCGAGGCTTCACCGGTCCGTCGGGACGAATCGGTTCACTTCCGTAGTCATTTCTTTATCGCATAGGTGGGTTCCTCGGTGGTTGATCGTCCTCGTTGTTATGGGAAGGGTTATCCAGTCACAGCATCGCTTCGGGAATTGGATCACAAATTAAATCAGTTGTGGAAGACGATTAACTTTCGGATACGTGAGGTGGTCTTGCTCGATTGGATCGATGAACGTTGTCGATAAATGGTGCAAGTTCGAGTCTAAGTGATCTACGACCTTGCATACACTCAATCAACAAATCAAACGCATCCACTAAAGAAAATACTTATACAAATAGACGGTTAAAAAGAAAATAAAATGAACAAACATATTTTTAAAAACCTTTGCAATGTTCCCCGGCAACGGCGCCAAAATTTTGATTCAAGCTTTTTGGTTGCCTACTTATGAAAATTTGTCAAAAGATCAATAGCTTGCCTGCAAGAGAATGGGGTCGCACGTAGTTTGGCAACTTGACTCGAGTCGTCTCTCAAGGAACATACAATCGGAATTTTAAATAGTTTGTTCAACACAATAACGCATACAAATTGGGGGGAATTTGATGTTGATTAATAACTACGAATTTAAATAGCAAGACTTAATTTAAAACAAACTAATTTAATTAAATTATTCAAACTAATTAACCAACTAAAAATAGAACTAATGATTAACTAATTTAAAAACCAAATTTAATTAACTAAACTTAGACTAATTAAATAATCAARAYTTAAAARTAATTAATAATTTCAATAAACTAAGAAATTAAGTTTCAGAATCTAACTTGAGTCTAAAAGTCCCAAACAGCATGCATAAAATGAATTCGATTAACAAAATAATTTAAATCAACTAAAAACTGCTAAGGGTTGCTGCTAAGGGTTACTGCTAAGGGTTGCTGCTAATCGTTACTGCTAAGGGTTGCTACTAACTGTTGGTCCAACGGTTAACACTAACGGTTAACAACAACGATTAACACTAACTGTTTAACAGAAACTAACATAAATTGCATGTATGAAAGATCAACCAAACAGAACATTAAACTTKCAACAATAAGCATATAAGACTGAAAATAAACTGAGATTAAATAACTAAATACGTTCAYCGAATRCAAACGGAAACAAACTTCAAGAACATAAACTAAATATTATTCGAAAAGCTTTAAAATCTAAGAATTAAAACTAAGAAACTAATGAAYGATTGTAGAAAACTTATTGTAGCTACTGGYAACTGAAAGTTRTTRGGCTAATRCGAAGAGGAAACGCAGCGAAACGGACGAAAATGGATGAACGGCGTCGAACGGGCTCCGGA
>BMAC01000020.1:1369515-1396462 GCA_014905375.1 Phtheirospermum japonicum
CKAAKCCRWYYATTATGTTTATGGTAAGTATTTAGGGTTATCACACGCACACCCAGACCTAGATGCTCGAAATTCGGATTAAGGAGGGTATTTAAAGATMTTTTCCGRGAARTGGGCCGAAAAATCTGTTCTGGGCTTCCTGGGCCCMRTAACGGTWACTCGCTAATMGTTGGTGCAACCGTTAGCTGCTTTTATTTTGRATTTRGGGCTTACGACAACYGTTATAAGGCAACCYTTATAGAAAGTTACCGTTAGCTCTTGAATTCAGCACTATGATCGTTAACATCGGTTGTCAGTAACCGTTAAGGTTAGCGGTAACAGCTAACGGTTGAAGTGATCGCTAAGTGTAACCGTTAGCCTCAACGACAACGGTTCCAGCAGCATAACCCTTTTAGAAAGTGTGTCAGCTTCAATTCTTGCTACTTCTTCACCGGAAAGCTCGATCTTTGAATCTAGATCATCATAATTCATCTTTAACATGCTGAACTCTTCCGGTTACTTAGCTATAAAGTGAAAAATCACAAATAATCACTTATTTGCATCAATCTAGATCAAAAAGCGGTAAAATAAGTTGGAAGTCTAAATATATGAAATTAAGCTAAATCTATCCAACTTATACCAAAAATAATAAGAAAAAGAAATTAAAATACAAACTAAAATCAAGACAATTACGTGCTAATCAACAGCACAGTCATTTTTTACCATGGTGCAGCGACCTAATGAGACGCTCAAACAATATATCAACAGATTTACCAGTGCTACTTTGGAGGTACCCACAGCTACTGATGAGATGAAGGCTGGAGCTTTACACCAGGGATTGAGGAGAGAAGACTTACGCAAGTCTCTGGTCAAAAAAGAGGCACGAACTTATGATGAGGTTTTGGCGAGATGCCATAAGTATGTACAGGTGGAGGAGGCTGAAGAGGAACATCGGGCGCATTTTGGCAGAGAGGTCGCGGATACGGGAGATGGTATGTCCAGGAGAGAGTTGAGGAGAGAACCAAGAAGAATATTGCGTGGGCTTTTGAGCCCGAGCTCTGTAATTAACAAAAGGTCAGATGAGATAATGCGAAATTGGATAGAGGAGGATTTCACACCATTGATTCATCCGCGAGCTAAGGTGTTTACTATTATGGAACGTTCGGTGCCCGACGCTATAAAGTGGCCAGAAGATCGCACGCCGATTCCTACTCATCCCAAGACTAAATTCTTTTGCATGTTTCACAATAATTATGGACATTCCACCGAAGGTTGCAGGCACCTTAAGGAAGAGATAGAAAGACTTATAAGAGTGGGACATCTGAAGGAGGTAATTTATAAGGAAAAGGAACCTAAGGGGCCGGGGCGACCACTACCCCCGCCGCCACCAAGAGATCCACCCCAGGATCATCTCGCAAGGCAACTACACCAAGGGAATCATGGACGTAATGGTCCACGAAGGAACAAGGGAAGGATAAACATGATCTCGGGTGGACCGACAGATGGTGATTCCAATAGCGCACGGAGAAAACATGTTCAGTCAGCTCGCCCAAGAACATGGGAGGTCTCTAGTGTAAGCCGACAATCTCAAATGGTGGGGCCAGTCATCTCTTTTGGTCCTAATGACCGGCGCGGACTACAGGAAGATCATAATGATGCATTAGTAATCGAGGCTGAGATTGCTGGATACAAAGTCGGAAGAATCTTTGTGGATAATGGGAGCTCAGTAAACATTATATACACAGATTGTCTTGAGTAGATGGAATTGGAGAAAAAAGTGCGATCTGTAAATACGCCCATATACGCTTTCAATGGAGCACAGGTGAATACCGAGGGTGAGCTGACGGTGACTGTGGGATTGAGAAAAGAGGAGTCACAAGTGGAGAAAAGTTTAAAGTTTCTGATAATTCAAGGGAGGTCAGCCCATAACGCTATATTAGGACGACCTTCCCTCAATGCCTTCCGAGCGGTGACGTCGACTTATCACATGAGCCTTAAGTACCCAGTAGGTGACAAAGTTGGGGAAGTCATCGTAGAAGAGCAGGCCGCGAGATCCTGCTATCAGATGGCGGTCAGAAGAGACTTGGCGGAGAATAAGCGCGAGAGGGGTGATGAACGACCACAGGGAGTGCTCAATGCAAAGAAGATGAAGGAACGGGAAAACTCTATCCAACCAAACGAAGAACTGATGGAAATTTCATTGGAGGAAGGTCGCCCAGAGTATACTACAAGGGTGGGAACTTTAATACCTGAGAAGTTGAGGGCCGAGCTGATATTGTTACTAAGAGAATTTCGGGATATATTTGCGTTTGGGGATGGAGAGTTAACAGGGGTATCCCCGAAGGTCGCGCAACATCATTTAAATGCAGATCCGGAGGCGAGGTCAGTGAAGCAGAAAAGAAGACATTTTGGGCCAGAGCTGGATAAGGTGATTGAAGAAGAAGTGCAGAAGTTATTAAAGGCCGGTCACATAAGAGAAATTCAATTCCCTGAGTATATTTATCTAACGTTGTGATGGTGCTAAAGCCGGCACAAAAGTGGAGGATGTGTATAGACTTTCGCGATCTAAATAAAGCTTATCCAAAGGATCATTATCCTTTGCCACGGATTGATCAATTAGTAGATTCTACCTCAGGGTGCGAGCTGTTGAGTATGATGGATGCTTCACAGGGGTATCACCAAATACCTCTTGCGATAGAAGATCAGCCCAAAGTGAGTTCTGTCACTTCTATAGGAACCTATTGTTTTGTGTCCATGCTCTTTGGCTTGAAGAATGCTGGTGCGGCCTATCAGAGGTTGGTAGACCGGATGTTTAAAGATTTATTGGGGTCCACCATGGAAGTTTACGTTGATGATATGTTGGTTAAAAGTAAGAAAGCAGGGTCTCGTGTGGAGGATTTAAAAAAGACGTTTGTTATATTGAGACAGTACGGGATGAAGCTTAATCTGAAGAAATATGCGTTTGGTGTGCGGTCTGGGAAGTTCTTGGGTTATATGGTGACAGAGCGGGGAATTGAAGTTAACCCAGAGAAGGTGCGAGCTGTTTTGGAGATGCCACACCCTCGTACGGTGCGTGATGTTCAGGTGCTCACAGGTCGGATCGCAGGGCTCAGACGTTTCATTTCCAGGTTGGCAGAACGAGGCGTCCCATTTTCTAGGGCACTTCGCAAAGGATCCAAATTCGAGTGGACTAAGGAAGCTGCAGATGTGTTCGAAGAATTAAAGAAGTACTTAGCCGAGATACCACTACTGAATAAGCCAATGCCTGGAGAAGATCTGTTCTTATACATATCGGTGGGAGAGGTCGCAGTAAGTTCAGTGTTAATCAGGGAGGAGGCGGGCACGCAGAGGCCTATTTATTATATTAGCAGAATGTTACGGGGAGCTGAGTTGAACTATTCTGAGTTGGAGAAGGGTGGCTTCGCATTGATTTGTACAACAAGAAAATTGAGGGCTTATTTTCTAAGTCATAAGGTAAGGGTACGCACAAACTTAGCTCTTAAATAGGTTTTGAGTAATCCAAATGTGTCCGGACAACTGGTGAATTAGGCGGTAGAGCTGAGCGAGTACGATGTGGTTTATGAGCCAAGAGTAGCCATCAAGGTGCAGGTGTTAGCCGATTTTTTGCAGGAGATGGCGCGACCAGCTAGGACGAGCGAGGAGGTAAAAGCATGGACGTTGTATACTGATGGTTCGACTATGGTATCGGGAGCAGGATTGGTTATTGTGTTAACCAGTCCAGAAGGGGAGAATTTGGAGTTCGCAATTAAGTTGGGATACAAGGCATCCAATAATAAGGCCGAGTACGAAGCTGTGTTGCAGGGTATCAAGATGGCACACGACCTGGGCGCACAAAAATTATGGGCATACACGGACTCTCAGTTGATAGCCTGTCAGTTCGGTGGTTCCTTTGAAGCTAAAGAAGAACGGATGGCAGTATATTTGAGTAAGTTAAGGGAAGAGGCAGCACGTTTTGAAGAGTTTAAACTGGAGCACTTACCGCAAGCTGAGAACGTTCGGGCGGATCAGCTCGCTCAGATATCAGGAGCACTGGGGACTTGTGATACTCGGAAAGTCACACTAATGGAGTTGGGCCATAGTAGTATAGAGAAGGGGAAAGAAGTTATGGAGATCAAAGAAAAAGACGACCGGCGTACACCTGTATAGGGTGTTCTTGTCAAAGCAAGGGAAGGCGCAGAGGGATTGACAACAAAGGAGGCCAGAACAGCAGCTCGCTTTTGTGTGATACATGAAGAACTGTACCAAAGGTCACGCTTTGGACCTTTTTTGAAGTGTTTAGTGTTAAAGAAATACATGAGGGGTATTGTGGCGATCATGCAAAGGGAAAGGCGTTAGTAGGTATAACGCTGCGAGCTAGTTTCTTTTGGCCAGGGATGAAAGCTATGGCCAGTGAGCTGGTTCGAACGTGTAAGAAGTGTCAAATGCATGCTCCGGTTAGTCACATACCGGCTGAGGAGATGATGGTCAGTGGGGAATTGATATGGCCAGTGGGGAATTGATATTGTGGGTTCTTTTCCAAAGACCCCAAGCAACAAAGAGTACTTAGTGGTGGCGATTGATTACTTTACGAAGTGGGTGGAGGCCGAAGCAATTACAGGGACAAGCGAGCAGCATATGATGGATTTTATTTTTAATAACATATTTTGCAGGTTTGGAGTACCACGAGTACTAGTGTCAGATAATGGGACCTAGTTCAATGGAAGAAAGATAAGGAAGTGGTGCAAGGAGATGGGGATGAGGCAGCGGTTTGCTTCTGTGGCACATCCCCAAGCTAATGGGCAAGTGGAAATCACTAATCGTATAATTGTGCAGGGTCTTAAGTTGCGGTTGGAAAAGATAGGAGGGCTTTGGGAAGAGGAGCTCGCATCAGTTTTATGGGCCTATCGAACAACTCCCCGAACCTCCACTGGGGAGTCGCCATTTAGTTTGGTGTATGGGATGGATGCGGTTATTCCAGCTGAGATAGTGGGAGGTTCGCAGAGACTGGAAACGTTAAATGTAGAAGAAAATGAGAGATTGGCGCGAGGAGCAATTGAGACCATTGATGAAATACGAGATAGAGCTGCAGCTCGGGTGGAGTGTTATAAGCAGAGGATACAAGCTGCTTTCAATAAACGAGTCAAGCATCATAGTTTTCAGGTGGACGACTTGGTATGGAGGCGAGTTGATGCATTGCAGATGACTAAGAAGTTGGAACCTAACTGGGTTGGGCCATTCAAGATAATGAAAGTGTTGCGAGGAGGTGCATATATACTTGAGGATGCTGCTGGAAAAGTCTTGCCCAGAAGTTGGAACGTGTGCCACTTAAAGAAATACTATGCTTAAAGGATAGCGCGGGGTGGCGGGAGAAGCTATCTCTGGACCGGAGTGTGCTTCTCCCACGCACGGGTTAATTGTGATAAGAAAGTGCGACTTGCGAGTTGTTTGGTTTTTATGGCGGGAGAAGCTATCTCTGGATCGGAGTGTGCTTCTCCCGCGCACGGGTTAATTGTGATAAGAAAGTGCATCTTGCAAGTTGTTTGGTTTTTGTGGCGGGAGAAGCTATCTCTGGATCGGAGTGTGCTTCTCCCGAGCACGGGTTAATTGTGATAAGAAAGTGCGTCTTGCGAGTTGTTTGGTTTTGTGGCGGGAGAAGCTATCTCTGGACCGGAGTGTGCTTCTCCCGCGCACGGTTTAATTGTGATAAGAAAGTGCGTCCTGCGAGTTGTTTGATTTTTGTGGCGGGAGAAGCTATCTCTGGACCGGAGTGTGCTTCTCCCGCGCACGGTTTAATTGTGATGAGAAAGTGCGTCCTGCGAGTTGTTTAGTTTTTGTGGCGGGAGAAGCTATCTCTGGATCGGAGTGTGCTTCTCCCGCGCACGGTTTAATTGTGATGAGAAAGTACGTCATGCGAGCTGTTTGGTTTTTGTGGCGGGAGAAGCTATCTCTGGACCGGAGTGTGCTTCTCCCGCGCACGAGTTGGTTGTAATGTTGAAGTACTTTATGCGAGTTTGTGTTTTGAAGTTGAGTAATATAATAAATGAATTTTCTCGAGCCATTTTGGTTGAGATGGTTGACTTACATGTTTCTGATTGAATGACTTTGAATAAATGTTTTATGCGAGCTAAGTGCTCGACGTACATGTTTTTAACTGAGTAATTGTTAATGTGTTTTGAATGATTGGATTGTTACGCAGTGTGATTTTATTGTTCTTGCGATCTCATGATTTCTTGAGATGAGTTATGATTAGATGGGATCTCGCGCGACCTATATTAGTTGGTTGTGTTGGCAGTTTTGTATGAATTTTAAACTGCAGGTTTGCAAGTGCTTGGGAAATAAGTCATACATATATCGAATAAAATAAAGATATGTTTGGAGGGGTAATAGAGTGATTATACAGGTTTCTTAAACGGTTTTCTCAGAAACTGAAGGTAAAGGGTTTGTTGTGCTCGGTTCAGAAGTAGGTGTGTCTTCAGGTGGAGCGTCTAGCTCAGTCGAGAGGTTAGCAGAAAGGATGGCTCGGCCTTGGCAGGATAACCACCATTTAGCAGTCACGCGCTGCTTCCAATCGCCTTTCCAGGTGCTGAAGGGGGTCATCTGGTCGACGATGGCCTTCACGTCCGGGTCGTAGGTGACGTTCTTGGCCGCGAGCTGCTCCTTGACTATCCTTATGGTATTGCGAACCCATTCTCTGCTCTCCACAGTCATTTTGCCAAGGTACAGTGTCGACTTCCTAAAGGATTTGATCAGCTCCTCTCGATATGAACTGATGAATTTTTGGCCCACCTCGCTCAATAAGAAGGTCCGGCGACCCTCAATAATGCCCTGCTTGCGACCCTCATTGGTGCCCTGCTCGCGAGCTGCCTGGATTTGTTCTTCTCTGGTTTGCACGACCTCAACAAGTTTATTAACCTGCTCTCGAAGTTCGTTGGCCATGCGAGTTGTCTCATCCTTCAGGCCGGCCACTTGACTTTTTAGGAGACCGTTCTCCTCCTCGCTTGCACTTAGACGTTTGCGAGCTTCATTTAGTTCGCCCTGTGTCAGAGAGAGCTGTTTTGTTTGTTGTTCAGTTTGGGCAGTTAGCTCTTCGCATGTTTTTTGCAATTCATTGTCTTCGGCGTGAGCTGCGAGTTGGACAGCCACCTTGGAGAATAAGGTGTGTAGCTGTTTACAACAAATATAGGCAGATTATAAGATTAATACTTGTGTTATTGGGTGGTTTGGGGTCAGAGTATGGTGGTAAGTATACCTGGGTCCGAGCACGTTCTTGGAGGAGTACTCTTATGGGGTCAGAGTATGGTGGTAAGTATACCTGGGTCCGAGCACGTTCTTGGAGGAGTACTCTTATGGCAGTTGCATCCTCGCATTTGGCCAAATCCTTTTCTAAATTCGGCGAGCTGGATGTAGCGCCACCAAAGGTCTTGCGAAGTCGCCTTCGCTTTGGAATGGGTGAGTCGGGTCTCCTAGCAGAAGTTCGGATGGGTCGCTTCCTCTTGGAAGTCTTTTTAATGGGTTGGTTCTCTTCGAGCTCGTCTTCAGCTTCGGGGTCCATTTCCGCTCTGAATGCTTCATTTAAGATTTCGTCTACGTTGATCGAAGGTGGGGGTGCTGAAGTGATCTCAAGTTGTGGCTCGGTCTGCGTCACAATTTCTACCGAGCTCGAGGAAACGCAAGCTTCACAAAAGGCATCTGTGTACAAGAATGAAGTGTTAGTATGGAATATAATTGTTAAAAGATTAATGTAGCATTTGTAACACAGGAGACCTACCGAACTCTGATCGAGTTAATGCAAGGTCCGAGTCATGGGGGCGAGAGTTAATTCCCACATATCTGAAGATTTTAGACATGCTGGTGAGCAGCACCACGTCAAATGGGTGCTTGCTCCACGCCGTGAGCTGGTCGGAGTATTTCTTATATAGAATGGGAAAGTGCTTAAGGATGGGAGGATTGGATTATTTTGGGGTATGATCGAGTAGCTCGGTTATGAAAGGCCAGTCTTCAGTATTATGGATAAAAAAGAAATTCTTTTTCCACTCAAGGACTTTATTGGAAGGATTTACTAGAAAGCGGGCTTTACCGGTACGGGTAGTGAGGTAAAAAGAGTGGCTCTGATATTTTATTTGAAAACAAAAATGAAAAAATCCGGGGTCGGACTGAGTGTTGTAATATTTACATAGTATAATATAGCCCGCCAGATATTTCATGGAGTTCGGGGTTAATTGTAAAAGGGGGATTTTGTACAAAAGTGAGATGTCAGTGTAAAATTGATGCAGGGGGAACCTAAATCCCACCCTGAGTAGCTCGTCAAACAGGGTTATGTGATTGGGTGATGGTCGCAAGGGGTCCAGATGAAGTATGTCAGGTAGGACCATTTGGGACGTCTCAGGTAGATTGATTGTTCGTTGAAAGAACTCGAATACCTCAGGTTCGGGGAGTAGCCAATAATTGTCCTTGATCGATTTAGTCAAGAGGGATGAGGGAGGTAGGTCGCTGGCCTCTAGGGAACGATCTATGGTTACAGAATTTTCAAGAAAATGCTCGCAAAGAGGGGGAGCAGTGGTTTGATGTAAAGGAATGCCCTCTGGAATATTTGCTAAGGCTAAAGGGGTGGGAGAAGTGGTTTCTTGGAGGGTTTCACCCTCTGTTTCGTCGTGGGGACTGGAGATGGGAGATGGGGGTTGAGTACGTCTCATTTGAAGAATATAAGGGTTTTCTCTAGAGTTGGAGTCAGGTGTTAGAGTTGGGTTCTGGGAATTGGGATCGGAGGATGCTATATTCATCATAAATCCAAGCATACAGAGAAAGACAATATAAAACACAACAATTCAGCAAATAACCAGATACAATGTACATATACGCTACTTGTGCAAATTAAAATCCATTAGTAGAAGAGGGATTGGAGACTTACCTATTTTTAGTATCATAGAGGTCGGCGACAGGTTTTTGAATTTATTGATGTTTTTTGGGAAATTTCGAGGAGTATGAGCTTTGTGGCAGAGCGAGTATGGCGATGTATTTCGGATGAAGAAGAGATGAGAGAGATGAAGGGTTTTTGTGTTGAACGGCGGAAAGCTGATGGGACAGGTAGGAGCGGGAAAATAATTAGGGCTATCAGGAATGTTTTGGGCCATTTATTTTGGGGCCCACGGATTTATTAAACTCTGAGAAAACAAGGAGGTGACACGTGTTTGACATGGTGGCAGGCCACATTTAATGAGGCGTAAAAGAGATGGGATAGACAGAGAAAGGCGTGCTTTGACTTTTGGGGTTATTCATGATTGCGTTTTTGAAAATTATTAAGTCTGAGTGTTGTTTCAGGTCGAAGCATAATAGTTGGGAGGTCGTCATGCGTATAATTGGGGACTTGGTCTGGGGACTTGCAGGTCGTCCCTCTCGAGATGATCATCTTATAATAATGAGTGAACTCAGCGAGCTGATACTCTGGAGGTCGCAGGTATACTTGATATCTGTTAGTAAGTTGATTGGTGTTATAGCTCGGTTAGTCGAGCTATGTGATTCTGAGATGTGGTATAGTGGTGAGTATTCCCGTCTGTCACGCGGGTGACCCGGGTTCGATCCCCGGCAACGGCGCCATTTTGTTTTCATAGTTTTAGTGGTGATGAATATATCATCGGGTTCATAACTTGGTATTATCGGAAATCGATTCGATTGTGAGATTCAATGCATTTCAAGCTTGGAAAATAAAAAGAAAATGAAAATAAAGCAAATAAACTATCTAAACTAAGTTAGGAATTGAAAGTGCAAATTGGTAGGATGCCTCGTCAGATGCCTCAATATGGAAATGCAAAGCAATAGTGAAAATAAGAAAAAAAATACAATGTTTCACCAAGTACAAGCATGCAAGCACAAGGTACAACTATGCATAAAAACTCAAATAATGAAATTGGCAAAAATTGAAAGTATGGATGTAAAGAGCAATGGAAATTAACAAGAAAGTTCAAAAGTTTAAGGAAAATAACAAGCAAAAAAACCTAGATCTAAGATTTAACCTAAAACTATGCATGAAAATAAAATTGCAAATAAAGCATAGCAAAATCTCAAAATCAAGATGATCAAGGACCCGATCTATAGCTTAGATGTGTCACTCAACTAGAATCCATAGTTAATTCACATGTTTCATCATAAAATCAAGTATCTAAGACAAAAAGCATAAAATGAAGAACAAAGCATGAAATTAAAGCATAAACACATGAAATTGAAAAGAAACTTACTTGAATTAAAGGAAAGAGTAGCAAGCTTGAATTAAATTGCATCAAAAGTAACAATCCAAAGGAGTATCTAGATTCTTCTTAGGCTTACAAACCCAAGGCCAAGCATGAAAGTAAATCTAAATCTAGAAAAGAGATTACATCAAAACTTGAAATTGAATCTAAAACCTAAGAGAGAGAAATTAGATCTTAAAAACTAGAGAGAGAATTTTTAATCCCCAAACCCATGCTTGGGTTGGGATAAAATGAGAGATGTCTTACAAAATGAGAGTTGTAGTCTATTTATACTAATTTTAATTGGGTTTAAATGGGCCAAATTAGCCAAAAAAGGCTTGAAATTCCCGGGTTTGACCAAGTTTGACTTGGAGGCACTTTCCTAGACCCTTGGCTAGCTTTTTAGCACATTTTGCCTCGAGATGGCTCGACCATGGGCTCGATGTGGCTCGGCCATGGCCGAGCCTGGGCGCTGCTGGGTGCAGGTGGCCGGTATTTGGGGCCTGGCTAGGCGCTGGGCGTGGGCCTGGGCTGGGCGCTAGGCTTAGGCGCTGTCTTAGGCGATGGCTTAGGCAATGATGGGCGGGCCGTCTAGGCAAGCGCCTAGGCGCGAAAACAGGCGGGCGCTTGCGAGAGCTGGCCGGGCGCTGTCGGCAGGGGCGTGCGGGAGTTGCGCGCGATATGCGCACGGGCGCAGGCGCTGCGCGCGTTGCTCGGCAGGCGCCGAGCGGCTTCAGCAGGCGCGTGCGTGCTGCTCGGCAGGCGCCGAGCGGCTTTGGCAGGCGTGCGCGGGCGAGCTGCTAGGCGTGAATTTAGGCCTTTTTCCTTGCGCCTAGGGTGTTGGCGTGAGAATAGGCCATCCTAGGCGAGGCTAGGCCACCATTTCAGAAAGTTTGCCCATTTTGGAGCATCTTGGCACCTATTTAGGTTAGGCTTGAATTTTTGATCTCAATGCCTTAACTTGATTCCAAAGCCTTAAGCCACCTATTAAATGAGAATTTTAAATATCAAAACCCAAGAATTACACCAAACCTCAAGGTAACTGAACCAATTAACCCATTAAAATATAAAATCAACAAGTCAAGTAAAAAACAACAAAACAAGAAAAATCACATAAAAACGTAATAAAATTCTATTAAAAACTACTAAAATCAACATAAAACTCTAACTAAAAATACTAGGAAAAACACAACAATTACATGCAAAACAGTAAGGCATGGTTGTTTATGTGTATGTGTTTCACTGTTATCTTTAATGGTTGTGCTTGTTTGATTTTATTTTACATGTCCTATCTGATTTCGTACCTCAATCAGTTAGAACATGGGGGACTAGCTGATGCGTACCAAAATGTCCATACGTGATATTATTGGATATATGTGGTTATTTGTGAAAGGCGACCTCATTTCTTGGAGAGGGTGTTCTTCTGGGGGGTGAGCGAGCTGGGTGGTTTTTTTGAGAAAGTGGGCGAGCTCGTTTTATAGTGTAGCGACCTGTATTATGAGGATGTGTTCTCATATAAGGTCGCGACCTCTTATGTTTTGTGTAGTGTCTGAGCTCGATTATGGATTTTGTGAATGTCAAGCCTGTGGGCTTAATGCGAGTAATTTATGATGTCTTGATGGGTTGTGTGGAAAGAACAATAGGGCCAAGCCTATTCTGGTAATTTAATGAAAAGTTTATTATTTATGGGAATTTACTATGTGGGAGGAATCCTAATATTGAGGCGGTGGTAGAGTTATGGTATTTATGAAATTGTGATGGAAGAAGGTAATCCTAGGCGGAGGGATACTTCTTGTCTCTATAAAAGTAGGTGTACACTTCTCATTATTTATCTTATCATCGTATCATAATTACATCATATATTATTCAAAAGAAAGATTGAGTGTTTTGAACTTGCTTTTGACTTAAGCATCGGAGGGCCTAACGGGCTCGAAATCCGACCCGTTCAAGGCGCTGTTTTGCAGGACCAGCGAGGTTGTTAGGAGGTTCGTTGAAGGCTTGACAGGTCGCTGTAACGTATTCAGAAGATATTTCAGGTCGCTGATCTCTATCTTGAGGTTAGTACCCCATATATTTGGTAACCCAACTTTCTACATATCTTGAAAGTCTTATTTACGTACACATGCAGGATGACCACAATTAGTATAATGGGTTGATAATGATATTAAAATTAATTAATGAAAAACTATATATTATAGAATATCAAAAATAAATTTTATTAAATTATCTTTAATACATTTTTTTTTCTTTACCACATAAATGCCAATAATGAAATATACCTTATTAAATTGTCAATCAAATGTGGTTTTTTAAAATAAATTAATAAAAAATTATATATATTATATATCTCGATATGTATATTAATATATACCCTAAAGATGTTAGATTGATTTAATAAATATATTAATAGAGAGAGGGAGAATGCCAATTAAATTTTATTAAAATCTCTTTAATACAATATTTCTTTCTCTATTCTACATGAATTCTAAGAATAAAATCTATCTTATGATCTCGATCTTATGAGCTTTATTTCTCTCTTTTATATGGCTTTTTTTCTCTCTCCTAAAATCGTCAATTCTTTGTCCAACCCTGTCGTGAATTGTGAAGTGATCCTTATAAAAAAAATATTATACATTTTCAAATATATATTACTAACTTATTTAACAAACTGTATTTTGTCTCTGCAACTTTAAGAAATATAAATCGGACAAACTATCTTTTAATCTATAATTTACTAAACGGGCATATCTAACTTATAATTTACTAACCGAACTTATTAATGATTTTCATGAGAGGATAAAAAATTTATTATAATTCATACGTGTCATAATTCAGTTTCGGACTTGTAGTAATTAATTTGTATTTCTATGAGAGAATAGTGTGAAAATTTTGAAAGAATAATGAAAGATTTTGTCAGATGAGGTCCAACACTTGCAGGACCCATCATCCAAGAAAAATGTCCGTTTGATCGAGTAAAAAAAAGTTATAATGGCAAAACATGAGTTCTTTGTCCCTTTATTTTAGCACTAAATCCTTTCGTTCTTTTCATCTCAGTCAATGTTTAGACCAGCGTGAATGAATATTGTAAAAATTGTAGAAAAATATGTGATTTATTTAGCATATTTGAAAATTAGTTATTGTAGTATTTTAACACATGCATTTATTATATATTTAAGTTAATATATTTCCCCTAAAAGAATTCATTCAAAATAGATGTAAACAAAAAGAAATTAAAAAAATTAATTAGTGTATTTATCCTAATTAAGTTAAGAAAGTTTTTATATAATTTAAAAAAAATCCTACGTGATTTATTTCTTCTCCTACTCATCATTAATTCTCTCTCGACACCTCTCATTATATCACCTCTATATATTAATACAAAACCCTCATAACTTATGTATATATTCCGTATACTTTGTTTGGCAAATAAAAAAATATGGTGTTTCGGTTGCTTATATATCCTGCGAACCTAATAATTACCTAATTTAATATTTTTCTTTTATTGTATCTTGTCTAATATAATATTTTTTATTATATTTAGCCTAATTTGATAATTTTTTTTATTATATTTTTCCTAATTCAATACTTTTCTGTTATTCACCTAATATAAAAATATAAATAAGTCATATGTAATTAGTAGAAAAAATCTAAATTGGTTAGTTTAATTAACAAACAAGTCACATATGAAATAATTTTATAAGTTCTATTTATAATAAAAGTTGAAATAATTTATTTTTGGGATTTTAAATATTGTATATGTGTAAATTATGATTTATTTGAAATAATTTGAGTATATAATTAAATATTAGTGATGAATTCAATGTAAACATAAAATATAAAATTATTTAATAATAATTAATTAATATTTATTAGACAATGGCATAATGCGACAAGGCTTGAGAATATGATGCTTTTTGAACTTTTTAAAGTATGTAACTAATAATTATTACCGAAGTTAATTTAAATATTTAAAATATAAAGTGAGTTAATAATAATTAATAAATATAAATTATATACAAGTTGAAAATGTGATATCTTTTGAATTTTTCTATGTAAATAAAATTATTAACGGACTTAATCTAAATATTAAATTATAAAACTATTTAATTATAATAAGTTGATAAATAGATTATACATGTACATGACAAGGATTGAGAACACATTCTTTAAATTTTATTTTAAAATTAAATCTATGTAATTGTCATATTTACTTTTTATATTTATTCTTTTATAAATCTCATGTAATATACTAGTATTAAACTAATATATATATACATACATACATATATATATATAGAGAGAGAGAGAGAGAGAGATTGGGTTCAAATGAAAACCCATCATTATATGTGAATTTAGAGACTCATCTATACCATAAATTCATTTAATCCAATGGGTTATATTTAATTCAGAATGTGTGCTTTAAAATAAAAAAAATGAAATCCAAATGCTGGTGTATTAATTGAGATGGGCAATTTAGGCCTAGAAAAATCATTTCCAATTAAGAGGTGATTTCAATCATAATTAATAGAAGATTTATTTCCAATTGATAGATGATTTCCAATTAATAGATATTACTTTTATCATGCAATTTATATTCACCCGTTTCCATCTTTCCAATTAATAATTGATTTCCAGTTAATAGATACAATTTTTATCCTGCAATTTATATTCACCCGTATTTAGGGCTGTAAACGAGTCGAGTCGAGTCGAATTTAGAGAATTTAAGCTTGCTCGTTTATTATCGAGCTCGAGTTCGAGCTTTTTTTAACGAACATATCGATGGCTCGCGAGCTTTTTCGAGTTTAATCGAGCCTAAACGAACTCAAAAGATATTAATTATTAATTGAATTATCTTTACTTTATTACAAAAAATAGAATAAAATATTTTTTAAAATATATAATACACCTACTAAGATACGTAAACAAATAAGTTTGTATATATATTTTTATATTTTGCATATGAACAAGTATAAAAATTATAATTAAAACTAAACTATTAGTTTAATTTATACGAGTTTAATAACGAACTCACTCTAGAACTCACTAACGAACCCGCTCACGAGCTAACGAGCCGAATACCATAAATCTAGAGTTTGCTCGTTTATTAAACGAGTCTTTTTAAACGAGCTCGAGCGAGCTTTTATCGAGTCGGGTAGCAAATAACTCACGAACTGTTTGACTCATTTACACCCCTACCCGTATTGCAGATTTGTGGTGCTCTTATATACCAATTAAAAGTGCTCTGTACATATGTGATGTTATACTTTATTATATTCAATGGTCGTGCTTTTATAAAATTCTGGTTCTTTTATTTGTTTTACTTAGTCAGTCCTAAGATATTGAAAAGCACCGTACACATACCCTTCAAGCAGTGTACACCTAATTTGAAAGAACTATACATATACTTTGAAATTTTTGTACGCATACCTTGAAAGCACTATACATATACATTGAAAGCACTATACACATATTTTGAAAGTACCGTACACATATTTGTAAGAACTCATTACATTCAAGTAAAACAAAAGCATCTTGGAAAGCACTAACCTCATGTCATAAATTAATTCTATTTGTGTGGTTCAAGTAAATTTCTAAACTCTGATAAATCTCATTACTCACTAGTTTAAACAATTTGTGTGCACAAAATCAAATACAAGAGTTGTACGAATCACGACAAAGCACCAACATATTATACTCAAAGCATTGGGGATACATAAAGAAAGCGATACACATTCAGGAATATTTAAACATAAAGCACTCTTACATTACCAAACACATACAACCAACGGTTCATACAGCTTCAAAATAATGACTTGAAGATCTAGAGCAACCTTTATTTCATCTTCTCACATAACAGAAAATCAGAAATACAAAACAAAAGCACAATCCAATGGAACCCAACGCCGCCAGCTCCTATGCACGCAGCGTCGTCGCCTCTCCCGCTGCCGGAGAGTTGCGCAAGAAGAAACGCAACAATCTCATAATATACATCGCTCTGTTTAAAAATTTTCAAACTGGTATCATTATCATATTCTCCTTCACCGTCATGAAAGTCTGAACCCCCAAGTTTCGGGTCCGCTCCGCCGCGCTCACCAAAATTTTCACCAGAACTCTGCGCGAGTCCGTCGTTCAGCGCCACTATGAACGTCGAGCTCTCCATCCGGAACAATAATTTTGGCCAGTACAAGTACTAGAACACCACCATTGAGGCGAGGTGGATGGAAATGGAGGAAATAATCTGCATAATGGTAGAAATATGGAGGAAATAAATGGTTAGAGAGATAAAGTCTAAGATAAAATCAATAGAAATGGTAGGTTTGATTTGTGGTTTGTGAAATGGAAATGTGGAGGAAGACGTGAGTATAGTTAATGCATACTTTAAAAAGACTCTCATATCCTTACATGCTATAAATGGATAAGATCAATAACAAATCTTGGCCGCCGATTTGTTTTCATCTAATGGTCGTAAAAAGTCTCTAGGTTCACATATATATATATATCGAGAGCGAGGTGCCTCACCGAAAGCCCTTCTTATTCTAGAGATGAATGTGCAACATTCCTTTTTTCTTTCATTTATACAGGAACCTTTGACTTTACTAGATATACCATTGTCACGCCCATGCGTGAGGACCGTGCCATGGCGGGACGAGCATGACCCAACGTGCACAAGGATGGTGCACGGAATGAGAATAATGATGCAAGAGTGGCCCCATGTGTTACGAATTCGGAATCTTCCAGAATTGTGCGGGACTTGCACAAACGAGTTCGGGCTGGGAAGATTCATGGGCGGGCCGAGTTGAGAGAAGCTGCTAGAACCTTGCGGAGATATGTAGACGCTTCGGGGCCGTTCTAATAGCTTAAGGGGCTGAAAGTTGAGATAAGTCATGAAGAGGTTTAGAACTTTCTAAAACATTGTGGACTCTCCTTGGTTTATGCTTGTATATTAGAGAGTTGCCTAGAGATTTGTAAAATTCTCTAGAAGGGACTTGTAAATATGTAGTGGCATTGTATAGAGGACTCTAGAAAGTAGTCTAGAGTATCCTTAGGGACAAGAGTAGTGTAGGACCTTCTAGATTTATGTAGGAATTGTGTAGGTAGATCTAGAGAGTTCCCTTTGATGGGTAGAACCAACTATTTAGCTCCTCATTTATACACACCCAACAAACCCATATTAAGCAACCAAGTTTTTTGATATTTCCACAATCCTTTTTCTCGCCCACGACAACATCTTTTATAATTTTGTATTTCAACAATCTTCTTGTCGCCCACAACAATATCTTTTATAATTTCTTGTCTCGAGAGGCTGAATGTGTTAAAGGCGCACAACAAAATCTTTTATAATTTCTTGTCTCGAGAGGCTGACTGTGTTAAAGGCGCATGCAATGATAAGTGCTGAATCTAAATCGTTACATCATGATCCTATTTCCTTTTCCTCTCCACAACAATATCTTTTATAGATAATGGTGGTTTTGCTTAGTAATGAGATCATTGTTTTAGTAAAATGAGTCGAAGGAAAAATGTAACTCTCATTTCCATTTTTTTTAAATGAGAAAAGAAAATGATAGTAATGAGATCATTGTTTTAGTAAATGATAAAGTCAAAGGAAAAATGTAACTCTCATTTCCATTTTTTTTAAATGAGAAAAAAAATAATATCATAACTATACCTATATATATATGTATATTCAATAACTATAATTTATTCATTAAAATTATCTAACAACCACTTCTACCCTCTACAAAAATTCATACGAATGTATTAAAGATATGATTTTAAATCACTCTTAAAGTACACGAACTATATGTTAGGCCAGTTAGGCCAGATTAACGGGTCATAACCCGTTAGACCATTTGACCCGATATTATAATGTATTGGTTTTTGTACAGTGATGTATTGGTTTTTGTACTTTAAAGTTCTAGGTTTTTATTAGTATGGCCTAACAATAGTGTTGACCGATGATTTATTATATTGAGAAATTATTTAGCGTATTAAAAAAAAATAGTAGCTAACAAAAAAAAAAACACATTGGAGCAATGTTCAAAAAGAAAAAAAATAAAATAAAACAATTGAGTATGACCCAAAGGGCATTGAATTGGATTGAGATTCCTTAAAAGGATCGATTGTTGCTAATTAAGCGCTAGTTTATCTTAACCCAATTTTGTTGTAAATTGTTGGAAAATTGAGTATGACCCAACTTTGACCGATAATAGAATTGAGTGGGTTTATTTGTCGGTGAAAATAGATATATAAGTCACTAGTTCGAATACCTGCGTTTTACGCGGACATATTAAATAAATACATAAAAAACGTAAAATATATCAAAAATAACTATTAACTTTATAAAGTGAATTATTAATACAATGAAAAAAATATTTGATATAAATCTAAGATGCGTAACATTCCAACCATTTTTAAACAATGTCAAAATTTGAAATCAATATCGAGAAACGATGCCAAAATCTGAAATCGAATAATATAAACAGTAATTGAAACCAAGTAAATTAGTCATCATTCCCTATTGTAAAAAAAATACACACTTCTATATATATATAATAACAGTGCTGGCTATATGAGGCAATTGTTTTGTCCGCCAAAACTTTTTTCTTTCCCCAAAAAGAAACTTTTTTGGCGCAAAGCCACTTTTGTTGACTTTTCAACTGTTTTTTTTTTTTTTTAATCACTGCCACAATTGTTGACTTTTCAACACGGGCTAAACTTCCATTCGGGTGTTTATGTTGTTTAATACGATTAACTAAATTTTGGATTTTATGCCTATAAATTAGGATACTATTGATTAATATTTGTATTTTGTTACCTAAATTGTTGACGCTTTTAATTCGAGAATCTCTTTTGATTTCTGTATGAGGTTATAAATGGTACATCTTTTATATATATCTTATAATATAAATCTGATTATTAGCTATATATATATATGATATTTAATTGAAATAATAAATAAAACAAGCATGACTAAAGCAGATAAAAAGATAAAATAATTAAGTCCCCAAATAAAGAAAAGCAAAGCATGAAAATAAATCAAATTACAAATCACAAATATAATTAATCTAGCAATAATACAATAAAACAAATCGAAATAAACTCTAAATCTGTTGACCCTTTACATTTAAACTCCAAGATTTTGGAATATTTCACGTGCGTGGGCTTTGAAAAAATCGGTAGTTGATTCTATCCGATTTACTTGCAAAATTAGAACTCTAAACAAAGTAAATACATTAAATCAGAATTAGAATTATATGAGGCCAAATTTAACATACTTAATTTATTTAATTGAGACGTATCAATTAATTATAAATAAAATTAATCAATAACAAACGTTCAAAAAAATAGAATTAGGCAATAAAAAAAATTGATATTGAAAATGTATTTATTAATGCACATCATGTACAGTTCATTCACAAAAAGAGCTCTTTCAAGAAACAAAAAAAAAAGGAGATTTTAAAAATCTTTGTTGATTAGGCAATTAAAGTTAATATTGTTTTTGTTGAAAAAATAACCGATTGAATTCTATTTTCCAGCTTAATTACGGACGTTTCATTTGTGTATAATTAGAAAATAGTAGTTTTTAATGCGAAAACACCTATAAAAATCTACAAAAATTATAAAATCGATGCACTGTCTATAATTAAGGGATAATAAATCTGATCTTTTCTCAGTTACAAAGTATTCCAACTACACGGTATTTAGGGTTTCGCGAATCTCACACAAGTCACTCTATAAATATAGGGTTCTTTCATTTGCAAAAATTAATATCATTCTCTTACTGATGTGCCTTTGTTTTCTCTCTATTTTCACTCTACAAATCGGTCATTTTTTTTAACTATATTAGTTAAATTTTCTTATTGTAGATGTAATTGTAAAGGTGGCGGAAATTCGTAACCCGCAAGATAAAGAACTGATAGGAGGACCTCGAGTAAGATTGATCGAGATTATTCTCGAAGACTTGAGGTAATTTTCAGTTATAAGATTGCCTAATTAATTAATTAATAAGTTATTTGTTTAAATTGTTTTATATATTGCTATCTCTTATCTAATTATTTTTTGTTACTGTTTGGTATTAAAGTGGTTGTCGTTTAAGTTGTACTCTTTAGGGGGAATACGTTGGCCAAATTTTAGCTTTCGAAAGTGGGTTGTCCGCGAAACCTCCAGTGATAATCTTGCAAATGTGTCGTGCGAAGGTCTATAGAGGTAATAATATAATTATGATTCTAAATGCAGTTTTTTTTATTTGAATAATATTTTTGATCAAATTTTCAATTTCAGCATGTTATATTCTTCTATTTTTAAATTCAGTTTATTTTATGTTTTTAAAAACTATTTTTTTAATAGATTTCAGATTCTGTATATTTTAAAAATATTTTTAATTGCAGTTTTTTTATTCGAATTATTATTCTAAACTATTTTTCAATTTCAGCATGTGTTATACTTCAATTTTTAAATTCTATTTATTTTATGTTTTTAAAAACTACTTTTTTAATAGATTTCAGATTCTGTATAATATAAGATATTTTCTAATTGCAGTTTTGTTATACGGATTATTATTCTGAACTATTTTTCAATTTCAGCATATGTTAATACTTCTATTTTTAATTTATGTTTATTTTTTGTTTTTAAATCCTAATTTTTTTAATAGATTTTAGATTCTGTATATTCTAAGAAAATTCTCAGAATCGCATTTTTTTTAGATTCTGTTTACTTTAATTATTTTAGATTCTGTTTATTCGAGGAAGGCCGTGATGCTGGGATTGATGAGGAAGACGAGCTAAGAATTGTAGGAATTGTGCAGGATGATGAGAAATAAAATATTTCTTAATTATTTGTTAAATTATTATTATTATTATTTTTACTTTGGTTTATTATGAAGTTGATATTGCTTTTAATGTTGCTATTGGAATTTTGAATTGTTATTAAGTTGAGGGAGTAAGCATTATATGCTTAGACAATATTTATGTGATTTAAAAATCCGATATTTTTTGAATTTTAAATTACTTAATAAAATCTTTCTATTATTATTATTAACTTTTGTCTTTAAATAACTATTACAAATAATAGTCTTTTATGCGAATGTATGTTGCTTCATCTTTTATACATATTTTACTATAAAGTATTTATCTTTATAAGATTGATATTTGAAGTAGTTTAAAAGATTGTTGCCTAACGTAGGAGGGTTTTTTTGTTTTCAAGTTTTGGGCGGTGGGTCCTATAATCTTTAACATGAATTATTTACCAGCCAACCAGAACATACATCAAACAAAGTAATCTAATAAATTACAGTAACTAATGCTATACACAAATGCATGCATAGCATAACTTAATAAAGTACAAAAAGTTAACGCAAGCTCAAAAATAAACAAACATTGGTAGTTGAGTACACTTTTAAGTTGTGATCGACATTTTATGAACCTCTGGCTTAATTTCGAAATTATAAAAACCAATTACTTAAAAAAATTGAAATAGTTATTTGAACTTTTTTGTTTAATGTATATGTTGTTGAGAAATAGAATATTAGAAATGACCATATTTCTTAATACACACGGATTTAAAAAAAATTGATACGGAAAGGAATAATGTTTAAAATTTGTAGATTTTGTGAACAACAAAATCTCAAATATAAATATAAGAAAATATTAATATTTTGAAAGGTTGTAAATTATAGGTGTTTCTTAATATCCAAGTTGTATAAACTCTATAGAATTATTCAATTGTTATGCTCCATAATAATTGTAGAAGATTTAATAAAAGAGATTTGAAAAATATTGTTTTAACATTTAATAATATAGATTCATTATTGAGAAGTTTGTGATATGATATATTTAAAATTAGAAGGAAATTCTTTATATTTTGCAGGTAAATCCTCGGGCATTTGTTATAAAATATTTTCTTTTTTTAAGAATTCTGATAACCGAAGATTATATTTAGAAGATAAGTTATATGGTTATCTTTTAACTATTAAATATAAGAATATAATTCGTATCTTACCAATTTTCAAAAGATTTATTTTAAATCTCTCTCCGTGTGACTATAAGATTATCTATAACTAACCCTACCATCATAAATTTACTGGCGTGTAGCCGACAAGTGTAATAGGGTTTACAATATTATTAAATGAACACTCATACATACATCTGAATATAAACACATAACGAAAATCAGTAATTGGAGCAGTGCATTGGTAGTAAACAATATGGGGAGGAAGACCGATCTCATACGAAAAAGAGCACAAACAGACAATACATTGGCAGGTAATTCTTTTTTTTTTTTTAATTATGCCTTAAACTTAATATTAGTAAGAATTTGTCATACCTGTTTTCCTGTAAATCCTTTAAATCTGCAGTTAGTAAATTAGAGAAATTAATATTAATATTAATATTATATTGTATTTATATGTTATTAGGTTTTGTTTCAAAAACTTAAAAAGAATCATGTGCAGAATTTTTTCTTACCTGTTTAAGTGCAGTCCTATAAGTTATTTTTCCCGATATGTGTGACTTTGCCAGTGATCTTCGACCTCTGGTACAGCAGTACATAGTTAGTATTTAATTGTAATTTATAAAATTAAATTCTATTTATAAAATGTAAGGATGACATTGATACTTATCTTTTTTCTTGCTGTGTTTGTTATCCAGAGTGCTATGTGTCTTAACCTGCAATATTAATGCAATAAGTCTTAGATTAAACATATACAAATAAAAATTACATTGTATATATATTACAGTAGATTATATATAGTGCTCTGTTCTATTGTTAGTTTTTTAAAAGATATGTCTTCATTCGTGGCATTGTTACACCTACGTAAACCCTGGACTCCATTCAGAGGCATTATCATACTACGATAGGTCATGTCAGGTTTCCAGCCAATAAACTTTGACATATCTTTTAAAAAACTTTCAAGTTGTACAAGTATGAATTGTATTATGTGCAGAATAAATTTGTGTACTTATCTTTTTTATGTGGTTAGTACTATGTTGCATGTTCTTGCTTGCTTCTTTCCTTTCCTTAGTAGCATTTTGCATGTGAAAGTTAAATATGTTAAACTGGACTAACTTGAGTAAAAAAAAGCAATGAGTTTACAATTTTGAACATAACATGGTCAGAGCAAAATGTTAACTCTTGAGACATACTCAAACAGAATAAAAATATTTACTATGTGCTGAACATAAATTGTTTTATAAAAACCCATATATCAACAGATTAACGGATTAATCTTTCATTGATTACATAAAAATTCCTACCATGTAGATCAAACAACATGTATAATACTATAAGAGAAGACACTCCATATAAATCATCAAGCAATCATCTCTGTTCAAAAATAAAAAAAAAAATCATAAATATTTTGCTCAGTACATCATTAAAGAAAAAACACCAAACAATAGCAATCATACAAAATTGAACATGCAACTACGGTAAATAAGAAGAGATTCAATTACAAATTATTTACATAGTCATAGCAAAATGTTAACACATATTAACATACTAAAAGCATACTGAAATATTAATAATTTCAAAACATAAAAAGATTTATCACAAATATTGTTATTGAAAACAAATCACATTTCAGTATGCTTCATAGGTTAAATATTCACTGATTAAGCTAATTAATTCTCTCCATGTAGATCAAACAACATGCAGACTAAAATATCAAACAATAGCATTTGATTAAACATAGAATATGCAAGTTACATGTAATTATTGTCAATCAGTATAGAAATCCACATCTGTACAATTTCAAAATAAAAGAAAACCTTCATATAATTGTACATGCAGAAAGTTAGTTATTTATTTATTATTCTTTTAATTTTAAAAATAAATAATTTAATAAAACAGATAATTGGCAGTAGCAATTTTTGAATAAAAAAGATAGAATGTTTAAAACTATTTTGCATGCGTCATTTGAACCCTTTTAGTTTGTATATCAATCGGGATTTCGTATATATTTATGCATATAAATGAAACCAGATTTTATTAAATTGATACTTTTACCTTTTTATGATGTAAATCAGCTTGTATAGTTCTTTATCTTTTTGGGTCCGTGCACTCCATAGTCAATTTGTTCTACCGGATCCATCATCATCTGCCCTTCTTTGGTAAACTGAAACTCGAACGAAATAGCATACAAATTTAAACACAGAGATAAATATTAATATARAAAAAAAATCYATTAGAACAAAGATTTTWAAAATAGGCATATTTTCAAAATAGATCGATATAATTTCTTAATAGATCTAACACAAGAGACTGAATTTGAACCAGATCGACACATTTTTTCAATAGATCTAACACCGGAGACTGATTTTGAACCAGATCGACACATTTTTGGTATAAATCTAACACGATAGGCTTATTTTYGATCAMATCTATACATTTTTTGAAAAAATRAAACACAACAGACTGATGTTGTTCAAAATCYTTAAAAAGATGATAGTAAATTAATTTTGAAAATAAAAACAATGGTTCAAGAACCTTTATATATTATGTAGAGGGCTTCTGGGTATGATCGGGAGAGTGAATCAGACCGTCAGGCTGACCGGCGGAGTGGATCTGATAGCATATCTGAAGATGAGGGGCGGAGTATTTCTGGTGAAAAGAAAATAAGATGGACAGAGATTCTTAGTTAGTGTTGTGTGTGACCGGATAAACGTCGGAGCAGCGACGTTTAACGGTGGCTAAATTTCATGATTTGGAGGGTTTTGGTTTCAGCAGAACGGCGAAGATGCTAGGGTTTGCGGGGGATGGAGAGGGTAGGTTTGGGAGGACGGAGAGAACAAGGGCTGGGGAGGGGACGAGATGAACCGATTTTTTAGGTTTTAGCTATTTATATTAGGGTTAGTTTGGTGAGGATAGATTAGGACCGTCGGATGAGGTGTGGAATTTGTGGACCGTCCGATTTCACCCGGGTTTAAATGGGTAGGTATCTGAAATGGGTTAGGGCTTTTTGTTTTGGGCTTGACATCTGGGCCGAATTAATTCTATTATTATTAATAGATTGGGCTTTTAAGAAATATTTTTCTTTGTATTTGTTACTTTAAATATAAAAATTTAAATTATTATCTATTGAAATTAAATATAAATTATATTTATATAAAGTATAAACTTTGATATGTGTATTTGTTTTATTTTATTTTTTTTCTTCGATTTTAGTTACTATTTTAATTATTAATCCAATAACTTTATATTATATATTTATTACATTAAATTATGAGTATTTATTTTATATTTTAAAAAATACATACAAATAAATTTATTTTTATAATTGATTATCAATTGAAGACCTATTATCTATTGATAGCTAAAAATTTTGTATGTGTATGTGTATGTATATATATAGTTTATTAATTTTGAATTGATGTAAGATATTGGAATAATGATTTTGAGAATTTCTTATGCGCTTTTATATAATTTGGAGTTGAAATAAGGTATTAGAATAATAAATTTTTCGTTTTTATATATATAAAGAGAGCATATAATTATATGTGTATTTATGTATATACTTTATTAATTCTGAACTGAAAAAGGATATTAGAATAATATCTTATTATAATGTTATGTTAATTTAATTGCACTATAATATAAGAATATTAGGCTTCTGGTATCTAAATTTGGACTCAAATCAAATTGTTGCTTGGGTTGGATCTATTCATTTAAATGTATTGAATTATTAATTAAAGCCCATAAAATATTTATAAATTAATTTTATTTATTTTAAGTTTATAGAAATTTTAAAATTATATTATGATGTCTTTAAATAAATTATTCTTTAAATTAAATTAATTATGCGTTAATGTATATAATGTATTTATTTCAATATTTATTTTGAATTCCATTGCACGTAGATTAATTAATTTTGTTTGTAGATTTGATTATCTATTATCCTTGAATGCAAACTTATAACCGGTGCAAAGGCGGGCGAAAAAGTGTTGCTTCCTCAAATGAGTCTAACGCCTTCCGACGTTTGGATACCAATAATGTGGTGTATAAAGAAGTATTCACGAACGTATGATTTCAACGTTCATGTACGCAGTGTGGATTCGATCTTTAATTTATCAAGATCTTTTAGTTATTTCTCTCGATCTCTATCTCTATATTTATTTACATCTTCACATATTAAATAATAATAAAATAATATTAATACAACTTACATTTCTATATTTAATTTTCTGCCCCGTGCATCGCACGGGTATAAAAAAACTAGTAAGTATTTCAAAGTCCTCATTCGAAGACCCTATTATTCATTTTTCATACGAACACACACACATGCACAATCAGAAATATCATCAATGTGGTTGAAATGATCAATCAAAATTCTATTAGAATAAAATTTAAATGGGTTCATTATTAAAATAGTGCACTAATACAACATAACAACTTTCAAATAAATGCTTGTCGAGTTATCAGGTGGATAGATGAGTTCAAAAGCACAACGGTTCCCGACTCTCAAATTGGCAAGACGTAGAAAATCATCTACACCACCCCGAATCGATACTGAAGACGCAT
Organism: Phtheirospermum japonicum; assembly: GCA_014905375.1. Taxonomy (NCBI): domain Eukaryota; kingdom Viridiplantae; phylum Streptophyta; class Magnoliopsida; order Lamiales; family Orobanchaceae; genus Phtheirospermum; species Phtheirospermum japonicum. The sequence continues at coordinate 1,396,230 of BMAC01000020.1, forward strand.
CCCTCTGTAATTCTACAGTCCATTCTCTTAAACGATGATTGAGTGTTGCAGTTGTCTCGTTCATCATCCTAGACTCATGAATAAATTTTGTATACATTTTAAAAAAAATTGATAGTCAATTATTTATAGGGTCATAAAATTATCAAGGTATATAATTATATGGTAATATATATATATATATATATATATATATATATATATATATATATATATATATATATATATATATATAT